>JANHFO010003003.1:173390-185449 GCA_032468095.1 Pareas carinatus | reverse complement strand
CGGCGGGGACGGCAACGGAGCCGGGCGGCCCACCACAAACTGAGCCACGGCAACGCGTGGCCGGGTCAGCTAGTTTAGTATAATTATCTTCTTTCAACATTGAGCATCTTTCTGATATATAAATTCCTAAATATTTCACTTTTTTGACTATTTTTAGGTCTGTTTTTCTGATAATTGCCTCTTTTACTTTTCTGTAAAATTCTTAACTATCACCTTTGCTTTTTCTTTATTTATTGTCAATCCAGCCACCTCTCAATACTCCCCTATATTTTCCAGTAATTTTGGGACTGTCTTAACTGGTTCTTCCAAAATAAAAACCAAATCATCTGCAAATGCTTGCAATTTAAATACTTCCGCTCTTATTTTTAGTTCCTTAATTTCTACAGTTTATATTTAATACTTCCAGTGTTAAAATAAATAATAATGGAGGAAAGAGACAGCCTTGTCTAGTACATTTCTTTAAGTCAAAACTCTCAGTTGGTTCTCCATTCACTATTATCTTTGCTTTTTGTCTACAGTATATTGTTTCAGTCATTTTTATAAAGTTTTGACCAAAATCCATCATTTTTAATTGCCATCATTAACATAAATTGCCAGGAAAGATTATTAAATACTTTAAAAACAGTGCTAATTGTTTCCCTGGGTGTAGCTCATAATGCTCTAAAACGTTCAGTAGTATTCTTAAATTGTTTTTAATTTGTCTCTTGGGTAAAAAACCATTTTGATCTTGATGTCTAAATTTCTTTAGTATTTTTTTCAGTCTTTCCACCATTATTGATGCAAAAATGTTATAATTCACATTTAAAAGTGAGATTGGATGATAGTTCTTTATTTGCGTCAAATTTGTATCTTCTTTAGGTATAAAGGTTATATTTGCTTCCAACCACACCTTGGGAATTTTGGCTTCCAACAATAACTCATTGTATATTTCTTTCAGTGTCATACTTAATGTCTCTTGAAAAGTTTTATACCATTCTGCTGGTAGACCATCTGGTCCTGATGTTTTTTCACTTTTTTGTCTTTTTATCTCTTCTAACAGTTCTGTAGTATTTATTTCTTCATTCAACATAGATTTTTGCTGTTCTGGGATTTTTGGTAAGTCATTTTTCTTCAGGTATTGTGTTATTTTCTCTGGTACAGATTTTTTCATCATACAGTTTTGAATAATATTCCTTAACTATCTTTTTTATTTGATCATTTTTATGTTTTAATTCTCCCCTTTCATCTTTCAGATTGTTTATTAATTTATTTTCCTTCTGTTTCTTTATTTTATAGGCTAACCACCTCCCTGGTTTATTTGCATTTTCAAAAAAGTTATGTTTTATACTTTTTAATTCTTGAGCTAATTTTTCTGTTTCCATCAGATTTAATTTATGTTTGATCAATTCCATTAGTCTTTTCAGTATTTTTCTCTCCTGGTATACTTTGTAATTCAAGTTCTAACTTTTTTAGTTCTTTTAGTATCATATATTTTTATTTTTCTCTTTGTTTTTTCCACCATATATGCTATAGTAATTCTTCTGAAGTATGCTTTAGCCATATCCCATACATTTTGTAGATTAGTATCTTCCTCTTTATTTGCTTTAAAAAAAGAATACCATTTCTTTTTTTGTCAATTCAATAAATTTCTTCTCTTTTAGTATAGTTTTATCTAGCATCCATCTTGGCTTTTTTCTTTGTCCTTTCTATCACATTTTAATTGAGTTATGATCTGTCCAAATATTCGATTTGATCTCAATTTCTTGTATAATTGTCCTTAATTCTGTAGTCATCCATATCATATCCATTCTAGACCAGGATTTGTGACTATCTGAATAAAATGTAAATTGTTGTCTTCTGCCATAGTCAGAAAGGTTTCAGGAAGTTTTTTCCTCCCCCCCCTTTCCTTTTTACTGCTTTTATAGTCCATGTTTCCATTCGTTACTGCATTAAAATCTCCAGTAATGCATATATTATTGTATTCCACTTCTATTATCTTTTCATGCAATTCCCAATAAAAATTCTCTTGTTTGTCATTTGGTGCATAGATAATTACCAACAATATTTATTTTTGATACAATGATATTTCTATCATCAGTATTTTATCCATTTTGTTGGCGGTTTGGGCTGAGAAAGGCAGTCTTCTTTCTCGGATGTGCGGATAACTTTTCTTTTCACTGGGATTGGCCGCTGCTGGTCCCATCTGCTTGAAGTTCTCTCCTATTCCATTGCCTCTCTGGAGCAACTTTTGGACTCAGATGGGCCCCCAGGCAGGAAGATTCTGAACAAGAATGGAGCTCGATCTCTCAACCCATTTTTGATGTGACATTGAAACCGTTGAATACCAAATAATTTCTGTGGTTGATGCTATTTTTATGGGGTTTTATGAGAATGAGGAATTACTTGTTAACATCTACTTTGTATAATGACCAACTTGATGAAGATTTCTGGAGAATTCATAAAAACAACTTACTACTTTGCATCTCTGGTATTGATCACAATAGAGCTCTTTCTCCGCTATTTTTCTGAACAAATAGAATTAAGTTAGATGCTGTTGGTAGATCTTTTATAAGTCAATATTCAGCTTCCATAGGATCATGGATTGATATATCCAGAGCAGAGATTATTCATATCCTGTCCTCCCCATCATCAACCGTAAGTGTAAGAACTCTGTTCAAATGCATACAAACAAACTAGGGCCACTCTGAGCAGCAGAAAAAGGAAACATATTGTCTATACATTTTCCAACAAAATGGATATCTATGCAACTTCATCAAAAGGTGCTTGACTACTCAACCCAATATAGCACAACCGATACAAGTCATAAAAAGAGTAACACTGCCATACATCAAAATATCTCAGAAATCAATAAAGACACACCCACATGAAATCAGCATAGTACACAAATATCTAAAGCCCTTTGAAATATTCTAAGTAAACCAAAAGACCCAGGACTCACAGAATTAGGCATTCAGTCACAACATATGGTGTACAGACTGCAATAGCCACAGCATAGGACAAACAGACAGAAGACTATCCGAACACATCCATGAACAAGTAGCAGTCAGAAAACATGATGAAAACTCTTTAATTTTAGAATATATGGACAGACTTACCCAAGTTTCATTTGGGAAACTGTGACCATCCTAGACCAAGCCAAATCCAAAGCACTACAGAATTCCTGAAAGCCTGGCACTGACAAATAATAGATACATAAACAACATCAACATACTGTGCAAAATAGACAGTCAACAAGCCAAAAAGGAAACAAAATGACCAAAACATCTTCCTCCCAGCCATCAGCACTCAGTTGAACATAGATTAATCTCAAGATTAATATGACACCAATAATCAAGACGTAAACAATGCCCTAATCAAGGAACTGCCAAACACGCTAACAGTCCAACCAAAAAATCTTCCCAGACCACTCCCACCAACGCTGACAGGGCAAGCCACTAGAATATAAATTGAAAGCAAACCCCACTCCTTTCTAGCACTGATGTTATGTAGTTGGGATAATGATATGTCTGCAAGAAAACAACCAAGCTCAGGGGAAACCAAGGACCCCATCACACTCATATTTCCCATTGCACTACCCATCTGATTTTACAATGAAAATGTGAGTCAAACATACATACAATTGAGTTGATCACCTATTAATGAATTTAGCTATCATTAGTACTAATAGCCAAATCCAGTGATCTGAAAAAAGTTGTTTTGACTAAAGTGTTCCTCTTCATTAATAATACAAATTGCTAGCAATATACATTCCTTAGGTTCATAAAATCCTTTTTTTTAAAAAAAAATAGTGTATTTGCAACATTTTTGCCCCCAACCTCTTATTTTCAATAGATAGACTAGCACAATCTATTGAAATATTATACTACTTCCACTGTCTGAATGCTTGAATTAGCTCTTATATTAAATAGTGATTTGTAGATAGTACAATATAAGCATTAGGGATTTATTCCTAAGGAGAGATTTAAAATTTCCCTCTCTAGCTGGATGATTTCCAATTTGCTTCCTTGCCTCTGCTCTGAAAAATGGATAAAAAAGAAGAAAAATGTCTACACTAATCCCTTTAATCTTTGACTCTATCCTTGTTCGAACTTCCTGCCTTATTCTAGAAAATATTCACATATTCTTCTAAAAGAACAGAAGAAAAAATAAAGTTTAACTATTTCTATTTCAGTTGGTTGAAAAGAATGGGATACATGCAAATGTCAATGTGGATAAATACCTATTGCCAATTGTGAAATAGGGCATCCACGAATATTTGATTCACAAATAATGTTAGCATAGATGTGATGACATAATGCATTCATATCACAATAAAATGTCCAAAGTTATATTAAATGTAAAACGGTGTTCTAAATTTTATGTGTGGGTATAAACTTCTCTGAATTTATAAAGTAAGGATGGCGTGCATTATATATTTATGCTTAGAATCTAGAATCAGAAATCTATAATTTTCTCAGTTCTACCTCACATTATAATATAGATCCCAAAGAAATATTGAATGAATTTCTGCTTGCTATTATTTTGTCAAACTTGCAAAAACTGTTCAGTTTAGATTTGTACATTTGCAATATGCATTTTTTGCAAATGTACTTTGCAAGTGTATTTTAATGCAGGCTTAGAATTAGAATTCAAAATATTAAGTACTTTCAGCATTAACTTGAAATTTGCTTTGCTTTACTTACATTTCTCTAGAAAATGATATAATAGTAGTTATCACCCACCTAATTCCTTTGTAACCTTCTAGCCTCCTTGCAAGTATCCTTATATAGAAATCTGAAACAGATTAATAGTAATAATTGATGACAGCATTATTGCAGAGAAACAATAAAAAAGTAATTTGCTCTGGTTTACAGGACAGAGATCCATTCAACTCACTGATATATGGGACAAGGCTGATCATTTACTGGCAACATATCAGACTTTTCAAAGATTGGTGCTGAAACTTTCAGCACACCTCAGTTGTAAAACACATTTGTTCTGAGTGTTAAATTGAACTGCCCATATTGCTTAATCAGTTGAATGCTAATAAAAGAAATAGGTTTTGACCTTTTCTGCTGCAAGATTTGAAATACTTCTTAAATTAGTGATCGACTGTTCCAGAATCCATCACCTCTGAGATATGGCAAGTAACTACCAAAAGATAACCTAAAAAACTAATGATATTGTGACCTGCAAAAGATTTCAACTTTATAGCAACTTTTAAACTAGTTTTGATAAAAGCTGTAGCATGCTTTCTTTTTATGACTTTATATATTATCTTCATGATAAGAGCAAAATTAGGAGGACTTAAATTTCTACCTCTCCATTCAGTATTAGTAACATGAAGGTCATTGCACAATTGAGAGAGCCAGGATGGTGCAGTGGTTAAAAGCAGCGCTGTAGGCTATTTCTGCTGACTGCTATCTGCCATTAGCTATCAGTTCAGCAGTTCGATTCTCACTGGCTCAAGGTTGACTCAGTCTTCCATCCTTCCGAGGTCGGTAAAATGAGAACCCAGATTGTTGGGGACAATATGCTGATTCTGTAAACCACTTAGAGAGTGCTGTAAAGCACTGTTAAGTGGTATATAAGTCTAAATAATAAATAAATAATAATAATAATATCCTAGTTACAAAGAACAATGGGACATGAGCTTATAGAAGTGCAGTGGAACTGATCTGAGGTGTTTTTCTCTACCACATTCTACCTGTAAATTTATAAATTAATTATATACTGTATTGCAAATATACACAATGTTTCTCCTAAAGAAACCCAAACCAGTAGATTTGATGCTCCAAATATTCCTCATTGTTGCTTGGGAATGTTGAAAGTAAGTAAAAGATATCATTTTTTAATTTGTTATTAGAAATGGTCACCAATGATCTGAATTGTACAGATGTTCAAATGGTCACCAATGATATGAATTGTTCATATGCTCAAGCACAATAGTCAATAAAACTCAGACCAGATTTCTGTCAACATATTTAAACTACTGTAACATTTGGCCAAAAATACTAAGATGTAAAAAAAAAAATTTTAGAATTGAACCAAACCTTGCTGCTAATTTTATTTCTGTGAAGTAGTAATTATACAAAGCAAAGAGGTTTCAAGAAAAAGATTTGTAAGCCTTCTTCTTTTTTGGTTTTACTACCCCTGCAAGCAAAACATGTTCCATTTATTTTTAAATTAAGTGAAAATTAGCCAGGTGTGCTAGATAAGCTTTCTATACACAGGTCTAAATATTGACAAAGGGAGATGTGTCACTGGAAAAAATCATCAGTCTGGCAATTATCACGTTAGCATGTTAAGTAGAAAAAGATGTGAAACTTCCAAATGTGTCAATACAGATTATTTCATTTCCACCAGCTACCAGCTATACTGTGAATATCGCTGTCTTGATGCATATATACAATCACAAGTTACCACCTGCAACCAAACATTCAGCACGTGTCAGGCAGGACTGCTGTGATCCAGGTAAAATCCAAAAAATTATGTTCTGCATTCCTGAAACAATTGTTGGTTCCAAGTGTCCTCTTTGGAGGATGAGCAGGAGATCAAAATATCTCAACAGTCTGACCAAGACAACATTGACAAGTGAGAAGATTTGGCATCTACAATTAATAAATTTAATCACTACTGAGTCCTGGAAATAACAGTGAATGAAGGTGTAATGAGAGAGTGAGTGTAGAAATACTTTCTTGTTCCTGGATTCTTAGAGAATAAGTCTGCTCTAGAATAAGATCTTGAGTAACTGTTCAGTTTTAGTAGCTCACATCTGAAGCAGGAAGTCACTCTTGATGCAAAAACAGAAAAACCCTCCAATTAGAATAGACTGGTATAGAACAACATTTTGTACTAACACAGCCATATTTTAGCTAGTTTGTTAAATTAACGACCGGTTTTTCAAGTACCAAAGTTTCATATGAAACTCTGAAGTCTTGTAGAATGATATGTGTGATGGAGTGTCTAACAGACTTTGGAAATCAAAGGAGGAAAAAGGACCATTGCAAATGAGAAATCTCAGTCCAGAGTTGGCGAGAAGCATGAGAAAGAGGTTCAAAGCAACTCTGCCTTAATTACACAAGATGTATCTTGAGTAGAATTTGTTTTGATAGGCTTTCCGCGGTCTGTTATATTGCCTTATTAGCAATAAAGACTTTTTCATGAAATCCAAATGGTTTTTATTTCCCAAGTTTGTCAGTCTTGCAGGGTCTGACTTTAATCTTAAAAGCTTCCTTAGTCACTTATCAAAGAGAGATTGAATCTTGCATGTTGGGCTTAGGACATGACTTCTTGTTGTCAGTACCTTGTTTTCAGTAAAACAAATGACAAAGACTTTATCTATCTATCTATTTATCTATCTATCTATCTATCTACCTACCTACCTACTTGTTTGTTTGTTTGTTTGTCTGTTTGTTTGTTTATGGTGTTGTTAAATCAGCCAGGAGACTTACTGTACAATGCTAATGCAGTGTAGTAGTTTTGCGTCCTGTTTACCAGCTCTGTTAGGCCACATTTGTATGCTTCCCAAGGTGCGCCACAGTAGGGTGAGCTAATTTCACACCAGAAACAAAGACGAGCAGTTTTTTCCTGCAGCATCAGCCAAGATCCTCTCCCTCTAATGAAGCTGCCTCACAAAGCAACATTGCAACCTGGAAGGTTCAATGACAGAAGGAGTCTAACTGCAGCCCGAAACGCCAGCTCATCTCCCCACAGAAGAGGTACCTATTTATCTGCTTGTATAGAACATGCTTTTGAACTGCTAGGTAGTCAGAAGCTGAGGTGAGTGATGGGAGCTCACTCTTCTACACAGCACTAGGACTCAAATCACTAGAGCAGAGACCATCTCATTTAGCTGCTGCGCCTTGTAAAGATTTTATTGAGGTATAGTCATCAAATAGATAAACAAATCAAGAGCTTGATAATAGATGCTCACTTCGGCAGCACATATACTAAAAAAGAGCTTGATAATTTTTGTGTACTATGGGAGGCAGACAAACAAACTCACATGCAGTTAAACAACACAATGTTTATTAACCAAGAATGTGAACCGAGACAGGGAAGCACACGCTCCATGTCTCCTTAAAAGGCGGTTTTCCCATGCTGCCGCCAGCAGGACATAGCACTCCTTTCCCCCCCACCTTCTGGGACTCAACCTGGCCCCCTAGTGGTCTGTGAAGTCCCGGTAATGCCAGCTGGGCGAGGACTGAATGCGCTGCGACCTCCTGACTTCGATAGGTGGCCGTGCGGCAGGAGGGCTCTCACCTGGTGCTCGGGGATCGCTCTGTCCACTGAGTCTTTGGCTCGTGGCTGCTCTGGATGGACACAGCCATTCTTCATGTCACCCGGGGGGGTTGGCTGGGTCCTTGGCTTGTGTCCATCCCCCGATGGGCCGGCTCGCTCCTCATCATCATTGATCAATGAGGATCACCTAGCCTCCACACGATCCCAGCCTGCCCCTAGTTTGGGGAGGCCCACCATGGCTCAGCATTCATTCTTGGTCCATGGGAGTTTGTCCTCCTATTTCCAGTCTGAATCGATGCTCCCTGAGTCGGACTCGGCTCCGGGAACGCTGTGTCTCAGCTTTCCTCTATAGGAGGCCAGGACTCAGCTCTGTCGCCCTGGGGCCCCATTCTGGTGCCAGAGTTGGTCGATGTGACACCTCACCATTCAGCCATCTCTCAACCGAACCTGGTATGGGACCAGCCCCTGGATCCAGACCACTATTGCTGGAACCCATAATGGTCTCCCATCGTAGCTCCTAGCCCATACCAGATCATCATATTGGAATTCCCTCGGAGCTCTGCAGTGCAGTCTCTCAGGCCCTGGAGCACAATAGGGGTGCAGCCGGTTCATAACTGTTGTGAGCCGTTTTCCCCACCTCAGCTCCGCCGGGCTCCTCCCCGTGGCCACACAGGGGGTTGTGTGTTGACTCAACAGGTGGTCTGCTACTTTCCTGTGCCAATTCCCTTCCTCCAGTTTTTTTAAAAAATCCTTTGTTGTGCGGACTATGACTTCGGCCTGCCTGTTGGGGTCTGGGTGGAATGGGGCGGATGTTATGTGGCGGATGAGGTACTCCGCCATGAACCTTCGGAAATCGTTCCCTGTGAATTGTGGCCCGTTTTCCAACATGACGACATTGGGTAGTCCGTGAGTGGTGAACATGAACTTCAGCTACTGGATCGTTCTCGCCACCATCATGTTGGGGACAGGCATTACTTCCAGCCACCTGGAGTAGCTGTTGACTGCAAGAAAGAACAGCTGACTGTGAAAGGAGCCCGCAAAGTCTATATGTATGCAGGACCAGGGGCCTTTCACAGATTCCCATCTGTGGGGTTCTGCTCAAGGGGGATCCAAGTACAATTGGACTTGGGCTTCAATGTCCCTGTCGATGCCCAGCCACCACACGTGACTTCTAGCCAGTGCCTTCGAGCGGACAATTCCCAGGTATCCCGCATGCAATCCCTTGAGTACCTGTGTCTGCAGGCACTCGGGCACTACCACCCTGCTCCCTCACAGGAGGAAGCCCTTGTGAGCTGAGAGTTCATTCTTCCTATTGACGAACCCTTTGAACACGGGGGCCCAGTCACTGCTCAGGTGCACCCCTGCGAGGACGCAGCTGAGGGTTGGGTCTGTGGCCAGTTTTTGGCCACATCTCCTGTGTGCAAGGGTCCTTGAAGGAACTCTTGGATCAATAGGATTCTGTGGACTGGTGCTGGGTCTGGGTCTATTCTCAGTAGTGATAACTGGCTAAGGCTATTTGTGTGGCCCATTTCCTTTCTGGACAGTGAATTAGAGTAAGATTATATGCCGATAGGAATATCAACCAGCAGAGCATCCGTGTGGAGATTATTTGTGGGGTTTGTTTCTGGGTCGTGAATAACCCTAACAATGGCTTGTGGTCTGTGTATAGTAACTTGGTATGGGATTAATAAGCAAGTGAAAATAAGAGCAAGGATCATAAATATGAAGATGGGTCGCTAAATTGTCTTTTTAGCACCACAGTAACTTTGAACAGTCATTAAGCAAGGCAGCTGCTAAGCAAGAACTACCTGTACTCTATTCTTCTAGAAGTTGGGAACGCTCAGGATCAAATAAAAAAATTCCTACAAATTGGACCAAGGGAACATTCATTCCTAGCTTTTTGAAAGATGGTGTGGTCTGATAGTTCCATTCATTGAAAACAATACTATACGGGACAATTATTGAGACTTTATGCAGAGCTTCTTTTGATGAATCTGTTAGGAGAGCAATTGCTAAAATGGGAGATTTGTAAATTGCACTAAGGATGACACTGAATATATGAATACACAGCAAATTTTAAGTTATACACCAGGCAAGAGACTGAAAGGATTCTGTCCTAATCAGTCAGTTTCAGGAAGACCTTTTCAATGAACCAAAAGATGAATTAGTCAGAGAGTTCTTGGAAGGGCTGTTTCAATACTATATGGCGATCAGTGGTAAACTAGAAAAGTTGAGGTGTGAAATAAATAATCAGGCAAAACAGTTTCACAGCATTTCTCCAACTATTTCACACACACACACACACACAAACCCAGTTGCCTACGCAAGCAGAAGCAATAACAAAATAGCTGTCTGTACTGTAGAAACATTGAAGACATATTTTATCGTAGCATCTTCAGACTTCTAATAGTGGCTTCCCTTGGAAATTTCTAATACTTTTCAAACTTTCAGGCTTCCTCTCAAGAACTTTACAGAGGACTCCTCAGATGATTAAGGAGAGATCTGACATCTGATACTAGGTAGCTACATTTTGTTATCCCTGTTAATCTTTGCATCCTCACAGGCTCAGAAATACACCTCTCAGTTCTATGGGACTCTTTTGAGTTTGGGGGCAACTGCTAATTTCATGGATGAGACTATTGTGAAATAATTTGGCTTGCACCTAAGCAGCAACTGTAAAGGCCTATGAAAGTGAAATAATATTTTCCTATTTGTCAAGTATTTATAGCAAGGTGCTGACTGCCTCATATTTAAGGCTGTGAGATTATATATATAGCTATAGTTTGAACTTTTCTTTTTGCTTTGATGTGCTTGGGAACAAAGGAGATCTTTTTTTTGTTCTTGTTGTTTTGTTCATTGATAGAGCCCCCAGTTACAACGTACCATTCTCATATAAAAAGCTTTTGTTCCTCAAGGCAAAGACAATTTGAAGTGAAAAATGATGGATCTAACTATGTGTGCATATTAATAGAATATCGGCTGACAGAGACCACCAGAAAGTGGATCTTCAAATTATGACAGCTCAAATGATTCCCAGTACATACAGTTACAAAAATATATGAATGCTGTGTTTTGTATAATTATACAGGGCATGAAAGTAAATATGCCATGCTAGTATAATGTCTTTATACCATCTAAAGCAGGGATATTAAACTCAATTTCATTGAGGGCCACTGCCGCAGCTGCCTTGGTTGTTGCAGGCCATCCCCCTGTGGGTGATCCCCCGCAATCCCAACCCATGGGTGCACATGATCCCTTGCAGGTGCTGCCATCTCCCACAGCCCCCATGGGTGCCACCGATCTCCCCATGGGTGCTGCCACTCCCCTGCACCACTGCTGCCCCTCCCGTATAAGTGGCCCAGTAGCTTCCAGAGCAGCCCCGCAGGCTGAATCCAAGCAGGTTGCAGTTTGGATTCAAGGAGGCCATGGGTCTAATCCAAGGATGTCACAGGCCCGATTTGTCCCGCAGACCTTGTGTTTGATTCCTACAGTCTAAAGGAATTGTGAAACTATACTGAGTACTACCGTGTTTCCCCAAAAATAAGACACTGTCTTATATTAATTTTTGCTCCTAAAGGAGCACTAGGTCTTATTTTTGGGGAGTGCCTTACTTTGGGGGAAACACGGTAGATCCCCCACCCCCAAATAACACTTCCCCCGGGCAGCTCCTTACCTGATTGAGCGGGGTGCAGAGAAATGGAGTGGGCAGAAAACTGCAGCGCTCCGAATTTGTACGTTTGCAGCTGAGAAGTGCTTTGGTATAGGCAGTCCTTAGCTTACAACACTTCAATTAGTGACCGTTCAAGGTTACAACGGCACTGAAAAATGTGACACGA
>JANHFO010003003.1:145283-158265 GCA_032468095.1 Pareas carinatus | reverse complement strand
ATAGGCGCCTTGGGTGCAATCCCAAAAGATCTGGGACAACACCTGAAAACCCTCGGTATTGACAAAATCAACATCGGGTCAACTGCAGGTGGCAGCATTATTAGGAACGGCATATATTCTAAGAAGATCTCTCCAGTCATTCTAGGCTCTTGGAAAGAGCTTAATAATTGGAGAAGGCCATCTTCAGCTTAACATCAGGCAGCTGTGTTCACCAGAAAATGATAATAATAATAATGATAATAGTAATAGTAGTAATAGTAGTAATAGCAGTAATAGCAGTAATAGCAATAATAATAGTAATAGTAATAATAATAATAAATTTAGATAAGTCCATACTAAACTGTAAGTATTAACTGCTAATAGAATTTGTTAGATCAAGTGTCTCTATACTACTTTTCTGTAATTTATGGTTGATGTTATAGAATGGAAAAGCATTAAAAAAAATTTAAAGAATAAATGTCATAATAAGATTCCAGGCTGAACTTTAGCCTTCCTGTTTTTTTCGCTGCACTCCAATAACATTCCGGCAAGTTTCAGCAAAGATCTGGGAAACAGAAGATGCAAAACAAAATCTGATGACATGATAAGTCAGCTAATGACAATCTGTGAACTCTGGTCAGAACTCTTAAAGATCTCTGGGGTCTGAACGGAAATAGGGGCTCAGGAAGGATATAGTTAGTTCTAACTGGCAAAGGGCATTGTCTGTAGTACTTTACCATCTTTAATATTTGTGACATATTCTTGCTTGAAGATGTTGTGAAGTGATATTATTTCCATCTGTTTTCATTTTATTTCACTTTAATCTTTTGAGCTCTTACTAATATTCTAATATCTTTGCCAGAAAACTAAAAACCAAACAGATGTACTTGTTCTACAAAGTATTTGATTGCATACATTGAAATAGTTTATGTACAAAATCTCTGCCTGTTCAGTCTGTGTAAAAATGGATGGGAGAGTTTTGTCTTGACTTTGTGATTTCTGGAAGAAAATAGTATTGATAAATCCTGATCACAGTTCACATCCATTGAATTTTCTAGTCCCCTAAGTCTTCCATCTAGTAAACAGGTTTTGCAGAATTTCTTTTGCTTTAAAAAACATGAAAAACATGCTTGCTTAAACACCACAGCTAGGCAAGAGGCATGCATGTTACATAAAACTTCTCTTAGGTTTGTTAAAAAACATTTTAACAAGTTTAAAACACTTTTCCAATAGCAGCTACATTCCAGTTTTGGTATCTAGTCAAGAATGATCTGTGGATTTTCTACAGTGATGAATGAATGAATGAATGAATGAATGAATGAATGAATGAATGAATGAATGAATGAATGAATGAATGAATGAATGAATAAATAAATAAATAAATAAATAAATAAATAATAAATAAGCATAAAAAGTAAGACCAGCATTGCTGAGGTAGATCAAATGTCCAACATTATGGAGAGTGATGCTTTTTTGTAATGCTAATGTAGTTACTATGTAGTTACTGCTATTGATAAAAGCACTGAGCACATTTTCAAATAGATTTGACCTCCTTCAAATATTTTAAATCTAAATCATAATTTAATGAGGTGGATGCAGATTAAATTAATTAAACTTTGTGCCCACAGAGGCACAGAAAAATTTAAATTAATTTGATGTCTGCAGGTGCTAATGTTCTGTAACCAGTTAATACAGAATGCTAATACATTATAGTTGGTTGGTTGGTTTTTGACTTAGCATGCTATATAAATTATCATGATCTAATATTGTGCTCAAGCCAAGTAATCATGGTTTAATCAACAAACATTGATTAAAAACCCCAACTTAATATTTTAGGCATTAAACATAGTATTTATAACAAAATAAGTTTATATAAGAATTCTCAATTACATTTACAGAGGTACTCTGAAACTCAAAGGATCAGACATAATCATCTTCTTACTTGTAATAACATTCAGGTTTTCAAAAAGTTACAAAATCACCAGAAGAACATCTCCAGTGAAATGTATTTGAGGAGGCAATCCCTAATTCACTCAAAAAAATGTATGTCTCCTTAAGTTGTGTCCTGTGGATGCCACCTATTGTTTACAAAGCATTATATTTTTTTCATCAAGTTATGTATAAATAAAAAATACATTATGTCATAATGATGGGCACTTAGCTGTTATAAAATAAAAGATAATTGAATGCAGTTAGTTACATTAAAAATCATTAACCTCTTAGCATTACTGAGTCAAAATTGGAGCTAAACAATTTTATTCATCAAATTTATAGTTCTCTTGCAACAGAATAACAATATGGGCTAAAATGTATTGTGCATCTGAGATTTGTCTTGATGTAGCTCATTTACTTTAATCTGAGACTGTTAATGAGAGGAAATGTAATTAACTTGTGACTCAGTAGTTTCCCTATAATTCTTCCATCTGCCTGATCAGTCCCACAAGTACAATATTTCTCTCATGATTTGATTAATTCACACAGCGAATTGGCATGTATTATACATTTTAAGCTACAGTTGCTAACTCTCCATAAAACTGGTCAATGCAATTTTTGAAAAGCCAGATTTTTTTCAAAAAATAATATTAGAATGGTAGCAAGTTGTGTTATATACTGCTCAATGTCTAAAGTAACATTGGTGGATTCTCTCCTCGTTTAGCTATGATTCCTAAGTGACACTGCCGTTTTTTAGTATGCCTGCCCTTCCCAACCACCAGGTTATAATCACTAGGTGCCTTGCTCCCGCTCTCAGTGGTGGAGAGGGTGAGGGAGGGAGTTTTAAGTTCATGCTTGGTGCTAAAATGAACGCATAGTGCCCTTTTCTTGGCAACAGAATGGAAATGGTTTGCCATTGCCTTCTTCCAGCATGAGTTTCTGACCTCCAGTTTTTAACTAGGGATTTCTCATCAAAGACGCAATCTTTTATTTTTTTTACATGAGACATACTAAGCTAGGTGTTGCCATCTAGCTGGGCAGTATTATAAAATCTATTATCTAGCTACTAATCATGATTGGGGTCGGTGAAAGTCCTCTGTTTCAAGATCATCTCGAATACAGGAGCAGCCATTGATAATATTGTAAGATTCAAAGTGAAATGTTGAAAAGATTGCCCTGGACCTCAGGACTTTATGTTCCTCAAATATTCAGCCACATGATTTCATGATAATATGCAATTGTTATTCACATCTGTTCCTCCAAAAAAGAAACATATGTCCCTCTGTCACAGGTTTGTTGCAAGAATGAAGGAATTAATTACTGCAAAGCAGTTGACAAACTGAAATTGCTATAAAAATTAATAATACCAGTCAAAAATTATTCTACAAGAGTTTTCTACAACAGTAATCCCCAACCCTCGGTCCGCAGATCAGTAACCGTCCGCAGTCAGTTAGGAACTGGTCTGCACAGCTAGAGGCAAGCTGAAGGTGGAAAGGGACAAAATGGCACAGTCATAACATCATGTCACCAATTTTCCCCATGGGACACTTAGATGTGTTTATAGCACGTTAATGGCAGCAGGCCAACAGCAGCAGGTGGAGCAGGGGCAGGCACTTGCCTGCAGAATCATAGCTATGTGGAAGCATGTGGGGTGGCGACCCCACTAAAGGCACATCGCCTCAGGCACAGCACTGCCAGAATCCTGCCCTCTGAGGAGGCATAGATTAGGGGCTGTCCTTTGCAGGCATGGCACAGCCAAGATGTTCCATACATGCACACAAACACACATGCATGAACAACTGTCTTCCAATCCTCTCTGTTGAGAGTGAGGTTTGCAAACAGGACTGGCATGCGGGTTCACTCCCCCCAAAAGAGAAACCAAGTCAACTCAACACTGCACAACTTCAGTGGCATTGCAAAATGTGTAAATGAGAGACGGATTCTCAAGCCTCTTCCCTGAGTGCTTCTCTATGTCTTCATTCTCTCCCTCCCACTCCTCTCCGTCCATGGAAATTTTTCCCCCCATGAAACCGGTTCCTGGTGCCAAAAAGGTTGGGGACCACTGTTCTACAGGACAGCTGCTGCTTTCACAAAGAGAAATTAATAATTCTATTTTGTCAGTTGTAGTAAGTTAATTAATTTGTGCACATTAATCATCATACTTATTGTGAGTTTCTTCCTTTGAATTTGCTTTTGCCAACAAATTCCACATGGTACACAAATGTGCAAAGTGAGTAATGAAAAATATGCATCCCATTCAGATGGACTAATAAAAATGACATCCGTAATTAAAACATTCCAATGGGGGCAAATTGGCAATCTGCTGTACTAGCTTCTTAATGGAGGAAAATAATAGGTTACTAAAACCATAGAGAACATAAAATAGCAAAGAATATAATATTATACCAAGCTAGAAGCTACTTGGTATAATAATATTGAGCATTTTTTAATGTATTTAATATTTGACTAGTGTGATTGTTAACATTAGTCCGGAAGTCTTAACTATTCTATTCTGAGAAGTAACATACTCATGTACACTGTTTTCTTGACTGTCCCTTATAAAACCTAAACCTCAGAAACAGGTTTTTAATTTATATTATGCCTTATGAATCACATCATTTACATAAGAAGTCCAGACTTGCAGAAGAAATAATGATACTTTTTATTTACTTTTAGGAAAGAACTTTAAAAAGAACTCCTTAGATTACTTCATAGCAATAATTGGGGGAGGAGGAGAGAGAGACAATAATGGCAAAATCAATATTAATTCATTTATAAATGCCATTAAGCAAGTAGCTTTTTAAAAAATTCAGACTTGTGACTTATGGGAGGAATTGGTTATGTGCATCTAGTTTAACTCTAACCACAATTATCCTTTTACCAGCATTGAGTCAACTCTGAATATAGTTGGTTTCTAATTGTGGAAGAAGAATTTCAGACAGTTCATGCACAGAAAACCTGTATGTTATTATGCTGCAAGATTTTATCAGGATAGGAAAGGTATAAAATTGCTTGCAAGTTTAATCTGATAAACTGTGCTATGCATAAAATTGGAAATACATTTGTAAGACCTAGTTTCAGTATTAGCATCCCTGTGACAACCTTCTTTGTCAATGCATTAATGAGGCAATTGCTCTTTCTCTTGGGCTCACGTGGTATCCACGAATGCAGCAGAAACAGACGTGATCTTAGAATTTCAGAGCAAGCCCCTAAAACCATGTATGCACCAGTATTGTCTATCTCCACAAAGAGAACAAGAAAAGATTCATATCATTATTGTGATATATTTTGATTTTATCAAAAATAGCTTTTCTGCAGAATGCTGCAGAGCCCCACTCTGAAGGAGATGAGCGATTTAGAAATAGGAAAATAAATAAATAAATAAATAAATAAATTTAGTTAGTTCAACAGGTTGAGCCCAAACTAAATTAGAACAGATTTTGAAATCAATTGATTATACATACTCATTTATCAGGAAAATTGTACAATTGATAGAGCTGCATTAATAATGCACCTCCATATACAACCTCACTCTATTAAGTAGTGTGACAGATTCAATGTCATTAAAGGTAAGAGTTGTGAGCACATTACATAATGAATGAGACGATAAATCCTTAGAAATAAATAACCCAAAACACCAAAACAGAATTCAGTCTTATCTACTGAGCAGATACCAACAAATGATTTATTCCTGATAAGAAATGATATTCACAAAGAAAAGCTCTAAGAAAGAATAAGGGCTCTGGCTACTTTATTTAGCTGATCTAAATAGGTAAATCTCTGTCCAGATTATTATACTTCAATGTTTTCTTCTGAGTAGGGAGGAAGAGCCAGGGTGGACATTTAATTATCCCTTTGCTGAAACTTCAGCAGGAAAGAGCTTCTACATATTTTTTTTGTTTATTTAGAGACAAGACTCTTCTGCTACGTAATTCTTTTGTTTTCATCGGTGTAATCTCTGATGTGCATAGGAGTCAAACAATATAGATGATGCTGTTTTGAACACATGGGCTTCTTTCTCAAGATAGTGCTGTCCCTTCACTGGCCTCTGTCCAGTTTTAGTACTAAAGATTTTCTTTTCTTTTTTTAAAGCAAGGAACAATAGAGACAAATTTAGCTACCGATGGGAAAAATATTCTTGCACACTGTTCATCTCCACCCTTTGAAGTTACGCCCAGAAGGCTGTTTCCTCTTGGTTTCTCAGAGATTCCCTACTAATGAACAAGGGTCTTGAAACCAGCTGACTGACATTTGGCTAACCTTTCACTATTCCTTACACCTCCCAGAAACTTTGCTAAAAGCAAAGTTTATGGTTTGATAATGGGAGTACTTAAAGTTGTAGTCAGACTCAGTGGCCGTTTGTCTTTGGCTTCTATGAGAGCTGGATTACTCCCAGCCCTGTAGGCTGTGCAGTTTACAGCTGCCAAATCAGTTTTGTGTTAATAAGTGGGTGGGCCAAGAGTGTTATATTACTTAGGAGCTGCAATTAGGAAACTGACCAGAGAGCTGGAAGTGAAAGATATTCTAATGGTAAGACATTTGGAGAATTCTGGAAAATCCGCAATGCAATCTTATACTTAAACTCATCTATTTAACACAGTTGGAACAGTAGTATGCAATAGTACTAATTAAGTACTCAGTAGTGGTATTTAAAATAAATGGATTTTGTGTGTATGTGTGTGCTCATGAGAACATTTGGTTGAAGAACTTGATGAATACAAATGCAATGCAAATACAAATCTATCAAGGGCGTTTCAAATAAAATAAATGCATACAATACAAGAAATTCACATTTCATTACACGAACACAGGGAATGGTTGTTGGGAGGTTTTACTTTGCTTCGGTTTTAGTGGTTTGAACGAAACTTCTATGATTGAGTTTGTTTATAAATTCATAAATAAAGTAACTCTGCATGCTTTAATTATATATGCAACAAGCAAGAGTATGTAAAGAGATCTTGGTTAAAAAAAATCAATTGATTTATCAGTTTGCTTTATATGACATTCATTACAACATACTTTAAACTGGAAAATAATGAAACAACAACAACCGAGAAGTCAACCCAACCTCACAGCTCTTACAAACAGACAAGAGTTCAAGATTTCAAGCTGTACTTGTACTGTATGGCCCTTCAGGTAAGTTCAATGTGGGGAGATACAGTACATAATGCTGTGTGCTTCAGAGATGAGATTCCTTCTCTGTTTAAGTGAAGTATTGTACAATCTTGAACGGACTCTGTAAGCATTCTCTCAATTCATTGTAGATTTAAGGTCAAATGCTTTTATGTGTGGTATCCAACATTTATTATATTATGTGGTGGCAAGCGTAGTCTCATCCTTGGAAAAAATGAGACTAGATGTTTATCTGTAATTCTAGATGAATATGTTGGAGTACAGCTTCCATTGTCCTAGTATCCTCCAGATACTGTATATGGAATAATAGTTCCATAATATAAACCAGCCATTAGCCTTCATGATTAATATATATGGAAGGCACAAGACTGAAAAACTTTAATTTAATTTCTTCTACCAAATCATCCTTTCCAAAATAAAAATGTTTATAATGTACAGAATTCTAGCACTATTTTCTCTTTTATAACAGACATCAACAAGAAAATTGTACTAGCAGTCTTTATTTTCACCTCTCATAATTACAGAGGAAGGCCACCTCTGTGAGAATTGACCTGGAATCATGGCAAAGACATTCTCCATAATTACAAATAAAAACAGAGCTTATAATAGGACTGTTTATTAAATCCAGCTATATTAATTCTGAACAGATTCACCAGATTTTAGGAGCCTACTTCTTCTGCTTAATCCATTCATACATTGTATGAAATATGAAAGACTGGGATGCAACACTGCAATTCACATCCAGTTGCCTGGTATATCCTTTGTAAACCCCAGTTGACCCAACACCATCAAATTTGGTTGCTCTTATGTTTGGATTTTGCTGATATTTAAATTGTATAATTATAGAAACAAGCCATCCTTTTAAAGCTCTGTATTATACATCCCAAAAGTTCCTAGCCCACATGATTTTGGAGTGTTGCCCTTGACATACCAAGGCAATGCCCATCACAGCTTGGGCCAAAAGGAATCAATTATTTAACTGGTGATAAATATTAAATTTGTAGAAGATGTAATGAATATCAACATTGGTCACTACTTTGTATTTTTACAGTTGAAATAATCAGCTTTTATATGCAGTGTCAAGAAATGGAGGCAGAGAAGTGACACAAGAAGAAACAAAGTTAATGGGTGCCTCCCTCCCAACAATGGAGAAGACATTTCCATCATTCCCATATTCAGTCCTTCATTAAGTGAAAGGGATGAATACAATTATTGCCCCAAACCCTCAATCACTTCTACTTTAATTTGCCTGTGTGCCATGAATTGGTTCCTTAGTTCCTTTTTCTTGTATAATTTCCTATAGTTGCTCACCAGGACTTCATACATGTTTGTATAATGTAGACTTGTCCTATTACAAATGACAGGAAGTCAAGGACTATAGTTTTCATAGAACCTCCTGAGATTTTCTAAACTGAGTCAAGAATCAAATGTCAGGGTGATTGGTTTGTAGATCAGTTTCCTGACTATGATAGTCAATGATCAGTCTGAGTCAAAAAGAGTTTTTAAAAGAGGAATCTGGATTCCATTTGACAAAGGAAACTACTGTTACAGCACAATTCTAAGTATGTTTATTTTAACCTTAAGACATTTCCACTATTTTCAGTGAAGTGAACTCCCTGGTAAATATGTTTAGGAATGCAGTCTTCATCTCTCTCCACATTCTTTTCCAGACCCCCATCAGATGAACACCCAGACATCTTCCGGAGATAATACATCTTTCAAAAATTAAAGCCACAAAGATCAACATTATCCCATGAAAAAGCTTTTAGTGTGAAAGCTGAGCATTTTGACATGAAGAAACTGTAGATGGAGGTTTGCAAATATGAAACCATCTGGTACAATCATCATACTGAGAGCATCAAAAAGTTAAAAAATTCCTCCATCTGAAGATTCCAATGACATGACTTTGTCTCTTGATATCTTGAGGTACTTCTGAAGTACTTCAGTCCTGTTCCAATCATCTCCTGTTTTATCACCTATCAACAAAGAATGTGGTACTGTAACATCCTAAAAAACTGTTTGAAAATATCCATTCATAAAAAGACCTTCCTGAACAATTTGACTCTCATCTGTTTTATCTTTACCTAAAACCTGATTCTTCGATACAATGAAAGTTTTTAGAATTAGGATGTTTCTTCTGTTTCAGCAAAATTAATGAAGGAGTGGAATGGGCTAGAGCATCCCAATTAGAACACTGTTAGGATTAGACTTTTGTAATCTTAATTATGCTCTTGTTCTCTGCTAAGGCCTCATGGAGGACAATTATAACGATTCTCTTTTAATATAAGTTATTACTACTATCAAAAGATCAGCATATGGAATTCAACAAAGACAAACACAGACATACACACCTATTTATTTATTTATTTATTTATTTATTTATTTATTTATTTATTTATTTATTTATTTATTTCAATTTATATACCGCCCTGCTCTCGAAGGACCCAGGGTGGTGTACAGCCATTTAAAACCACACAATGCCATATTTCAAACAATTTAAAATAAAATTAAACCTATTTGGGCTGCAAATCCTTAAAAACTCTAAAATTTAAAAACCCCGGTGACCCCCTAAAACCCTCAGCTATCTCCCCCCCAGCGAAGGAACCGACTCAACTAAAAGACCTGGGAGTCAGGCCAGCCCAGCCTGGATAAAAAGCTGGGTCTTAAGGGCGCGGCAGAAGGCCCAGAGATCAGGTATCATGCGAATTTCCAGAGGGAGCTCGTTCCATAGGGTTGGCGTTGCTACAGAGAAGGCTCTACCCCTGAGGGCCGCCATCCGGCATTGTCTGGCTGATGGCACCCGGACGAGACTCATCCTGTGGGAGCACACTGGTCTGTGGGAGGTAATAATCGGCATTAGGCGCTCCTGCAGATACCCGGGCCATATGCATTTAAAGAGAACAAAATGAATTATATGTAGCATAGAACCTAAAACAAAAGTTATTTTATATTTTACTAATTTGCAGTGTGCTTGAGGTATGTTGAGTTAATGGTACAAAATTTTAGTTTGATAGATCCATAAAACATTCTGGCTCCTGCCTATGAAACACATTAAAATATATAATTACAAAGAGCAATTGGCAAAATGAGGACATGGTTCACTATTTTCATCAAACCATACCACAAAGACATTGTCTGATCCTACTTTTAAGGAAAGGCTATTAAATCAAGCTAACATAATAATATTACAATATTTTAGCACTTGTGATATGGAAGAAGCAGGGAGATATAAAAATATTGGAATTTCCTTTCTAGAAGGAAGGGCATATAGGGGCATGGAATAGTTTGATCCAGTTAAACTAGATCTATTAGATTGGTTCCCCTCCCCCAACTAATGGACCCAGATGAGTTTAACAGAGAACTGGGGGCTATTTTTTTTGGACTGCTGCACAGTGAATCTGAAGTCTTAGTTGCCCCTTGGAATAAGACAGTGACTGAGGCTTTGGATTGAATTGCAATTATAGAACCTCTCCCCTTTCATGAATCCTGTTACTTCCTGTGGATAATGTAAAGCAAATGAAATAAGAGGTAAGACATCTAGAGCAGGGGTCTCCAACCTTGTTGACTTTATGATATGTGGACTTCAACTCCCAGAATTACTCAGTCAGCTGGCTGAGGAATTCTGGGAGTTGAAGTCCACAAGTCGTAAAGTCGTCAAGGTTGGAGACCCCTGATCTAGAGCATTACAAGTGTTCCACAGGGATGAACTTGACTGAACATAGATTAGAGCTGCTATTAAGACCTACCTTGTAGTAAGGTGATGAAGCATCAATACTTTTTCACATTTAGCCACTATCTGTGGAAGATGGGGGTCTCTAGGTTTATTCCAGTCAGTGGTGATTGAACAGGAGAGATTCTGCTTTTGGTCCCTACTGTGCATAGTGCCACAGAGTTTGGTGCTCTCACTGCTCCTTTTTTCTTTTTCTTTTTTCTTTTTGCAAATTTAATTTACAATCGTGACAAGGTTAGTTTATACAATCACATACAAATTATTGTTTTTTAACATCTTAATTTCTTTTTCTCTTCTCCTTGTCTTCTTTAGTTCTTTCTCTTGGTCCTCTTCTTTCCTTCTACTCTTCATACTTTTCTTTGTTTACTATATCATTCTTATTTCGCCACCTTTTTGTTTTTTCCCATTTTCATTTTTAATTTTACATAACTTTTTGTCCAAATACCCTAATTCCCCTTGTTTCGTACATTCTCTTTATTCTTGTCTTTTAACATTAATTTCAACTTACTTTTACCTTTACGTATCTACCCCTATTTCAACCGTCTAATTTTAATCTCTATTTACTTCAATCTTACAAATACAATTTATAAATCTCAATTTCCCCCATATTATAATATCGAGACCATAATTTAATTTCTCATAAATTTGCATATATTGGTTCAGTCCTCAAATATGGATATTTTTTTCCCTTTCCTTTCTCTTACCTTCTCATTTTCTCTTCTTCACTTTATCTTTCTCTCTTTCTTAACCTCCTATCTCTTCTTTTCAACTTCCTTCTATTCCTCCTTCTCCTCCTTCCAATTCTCTTCTCATCTATTTACTTTTTTCCCTATAAACCTTCTTTCCTCTTTCATCTTCACCTCTCTTTTTATCTTTCTTTTCCTTTCTTCCCCATTTCCTTTCTTTCTTACTTCTCTTTCCCAACTTTCCTTAACCTCTTATTTCTCCTGTTTTCCCTACCTAAATCCATATTTGAGTTCGTCCCCACAAATACACCAATTAATTAATTTTTCACATGTTTACATGTTTCCCATAGTTGATTTTCTATTTACTTTAATTATAACTGGCTCGTAGTTCCTAATTTCTTCCATCATAAGAAAAAAACATGAATTCTTATAATTTTGATTCTAACATTATTTTTGTTTATTATTATTGTTGTTGTTGTTGTTGGTTTCGGATCTCAAATATGCTAAATCTCTTATTCCTTCTCTTTTTTCTTTTTCTTCCTTCTCTCCCTTTCTTCTCTCTCTTATCCTCCCACTTTCTCTATCTCTATCTCTCTTTCTCTTTTCTTTCCTTTTCTTTCTAGTTCTCATAATCTACCCTTACTTTCTCACTTTTACCTTTTTTCTACTTTCTCTTATCTTCTTCAACTCTCTCCTACCTTCTTTTTCACTATCCTTTTCCTTCTTCCCTCTTCTTTACCTCTCCGTTCACATCCGTTCACCTCCTTTCCTCCTTATCTCTTCCTTTACTTGGTTTTCTCTGTTTTAATCTGTCCTCAAACCTAAATCTAACTCTAGCCCTAATCCTAACCCTAATCCTAACCCTAACCCTAAAAAACTAACCCTAAATCTATCCCTAATTCTAACCCTCAATCTAAACTTATATCTAGTCTTAACTCTACCCTACACCCTCATCCCTTAAACCTAACCCTAACTCTAACTGTAATCCTGACCCTCACTCTAACCCTAAAAAAACCCTAATCTTTCTCTTTCTTCCTTTCCTTTCTCCTTTCTCTTACCTTCTCATTTTCTCTTCTTTTCCTTCTCTTCCTCTATCTTTCTATTTGTTTCTCTCAGCTTTCTATCTCTTCATTTCCCTTCTTCTCCTTATTTCCTCCTTTCTTTTTTCTTTCCTTTCGTCTCTTCCTTCCATTTTCTTTCTTCTTTCCTTTTCTTCTTTCTCCTTTTTTCTCACTACCTCTATCTTAATTTATCTATATCCTCCCATACTTAATTCCATATTTGATTCCGTCCCCCAAAACAAACCACTTAATTACCGTATTTTCGCACCATAAGGCGCACTGGACCATAAGACGCAGGGTGCCCTGAGGCACCCCGCGGGTACGCGAAAATCACTCCGTGGGACACCGGGAACACTCCAATTCAGCCTGCAGGGTGATCCTTTGGCTTTGGAGTGTCCCGCAGAGCAATCTCCGTGCACCCGGAAATCGCTCCGCGGGACGCTACAAAGCCAAAGGATCGC
>JANHFO010003003.1:103030-114383 GCA_032468095.1 Pareas carinatus | reverse complement strand
CTCTCTCTCTCTCTCTCTCTCTCTCTCTCTCTCTCTCTCTCTCTCTCTCTCTCTCTCTCTCTCTCTCTCTCTTTTTATCTCAGTCTCTCTGTCTCTGTGCCTCTCTCTCTTTTTCTGTCTCTTTCTCTCTCCCTCTCTTTGTCTCATTCTCTTTCCTTCTCTCTCTCTTTGCGTCTGTCTGTCTATTGTCTCTCATTCTTTCTCTCTCATTCTCCCTCTCTCTTTCTCTCATTTTCCCCTCTCTCTTTCTCTCATTTTCCCCTCTCTCTTTGTCTCATTCTCCCTCTCTCTTTCTCTCATTCTTCCTCTCTCTTTCTCCCTCTCTCTCTCATTCTCCCTCTCTCTTTCTCTCTCTCATTCTTCCTCTCTCTTTCTCCCTTTCTCTCTCATTCTCCTTCTCTCTCTCTCTCTCTCATTCTCCCTCTCTCTTTCTCTCCCTCTCCCTCTCTTTTCTCTCTCCCCCTGTCTTTCTCTCTTTCTCTCCCTCATTCTCTCTCTTGCTTTCTCTCTTTCAAATGCAGCTGCTTCTCCATGGTGGCGCACTCTAATCTCCGAACGGTGGCAGTAGCAGCAGCGCCAGTTTCTTACACAACATTCAATTTCCTTGATAATCCCCATAGCGGAGCATGGGTATCGAAAGCTAGTCCATCATATAGTGACAGTTACATGTTATGCTCATTAATAATTAACATTATAACTAAATAATCTGAGAGGAGATCCAGAAAAAATTATTCTGCTAAATGAAATGAGAAAATAACTATGAATGATGTGGAAAAGTACAAAAGAATACTTGACTAATATGGAGACCCCCAAAATGAATGATAATAATAATTGTCTGGTGAACATCTATTTAGAAAAAAGTAAGCTTTTTCTGAATATGTGATTTAAGCATAGGTCTATTTATACATGCATACAGAAAAGAAATCTATAGAAAACATGATTAATTTGATTATGGATCATAAAAGTTAAGAAACATATTTGGGACAGCATTTTTTTTAAAAAATGCTAAAGGCAGAACAATTACCCTTGAAGAAAAGGGAAAAAAAGTATCAATACAGTTCTTGTGTAAAAATATATTAGAAGATACATCCCCCCACATGTGAATGAAAAGCTGAAGGAAGAAAAGAGGGAGCTGCTTGAAACAGAGTAAAAAAGCAGTATGTTACAGGGCCCCAGAGAATTATGTGGAGTCACACTAACTGGAAATATATGACAAAGAGTATTAATCCTGCTCTGCATCAAAGATTAAGCAGGGAATCAGAGCTGGATTCAACCATCAACAATTCTAATCTTGGTTTTACACTGCTTTTGCCTACAAGGGGTTTCATATAAGTAGGCCTTTTTTAAACTATTTTTCTTTACTCTGTTGGTGGTGTGGAATTGTCATTTTATTTGTAGACTATTTTGTCCACTCCAAGGGCCATGACCATTGTCACTCACAACCACTACTGTCATTCCTTTGCAGCCCATGTTCAGAATGGAAATAGCTGGTTATTAGTTGCTCTATCCTGTTTCACCCCTTAATCCTTTTCCATCTCTGCTGGCCAATTAACAGGTTGCAGGTATGGAAAAGACATACAGAGTAAAACAGAATGGTGAACACCAATTCTTAGTGCAACTCTTACTGCACATTTGTGACCTATTTTCAAGACTAGCTTTACTACTAGAAGAGTAAAAGAACAAACATAATTAGTCTGATACATTGCAGATTCAAAATGAGGGATCAGGATGAAATTGGTAGGAGTTCTCCCTATGCCGAATGCCCCTCCTTTATGCATACAACCTATTGGATGGATGCTTTCAAAAGATTGCTAGATCTATCTGAGAAATAACCTGACTGACAGATCACAGAATACATCTTCCTTTATATCCTGTCCCTGGGTCAATTTGAAATGTGGCTAAACCTTCCATCTCATACAGCTGTCTTATGGCATATAAAATAGATTGATTGGAAATTATTTTCTTGCTGTAGGTAAGAAACAAAGCCAGGAATTTACCAACTGTTTTGCTTAAGTTGTTCCACATTAAAACAATAAGGACATTAATGCTTATTAACCTCATTCCTGAGATAGAATAGGGCATGACAGATCAGGCATTGTGATGTATGTCAGCATACTTTTCTGCTGAATCATGCATTGAAGGAAAGCATGTTAAAGTCGCCATGAGAGTCAAAGATAGCAAGGAACTGTTTAGATTAAAGAAGATGGAGAAAATGCAGAACAATTTTGATGTAAATCAAAAAATGATTTGGTGGTATGTGAAAAGGTTGAACAAGAATTGGCACACACTTAACGCTGCTGGTCCAAACGCATTTAATGGTAACTTCTTTGAATTGAGTTTGACTCCTTGTCACACACAAGATATTTTCATATTGATAACAAACCAGTTACTATCCTGATTAACTAAATAAAATAAAATCTAAACTAAATTAAAACTAAAATAAAGCTACTGAAAGATAGTAGGTTGTATAAAATTGCTTCAAAGGCTTCATGCAGTTGATAGTTGATGATCTCAAGCCTTGCTTTAATCTGAACTAAAGATGGAAGACCTGCATTCATTATCTTCCTCTCTCTTTGCCTCTAAAGTACTTTTTCCTCCCAGACACGTTTCTAAAATTGGTAGATAATACCTCAGTTTGGGTCCATTTATTCCTCCTCGTCCTTCCCTGCTGAAGGAATTTGACTGGCAGTCTCTTAACAAAGACAGAAAACATATTTCAAAGACAGTCCTTAGAATAAATGTTTCCCCTTCTCACACTTGTTGCTTCAGGTGTTGTCAGAAAAACAGACCTTGGGGTTATTCTTAATAAAGAGCCCCAAAGCAGATCTGAGTTTGCCCTTCCCGACCGAGCATAGAGCATCAGTCATTTATTGATATACACTCCCACCAAGGAAGTGCATTTCACTTTGTTTGAAGGACCGAAGTGCCCTTATTATTTTGTTTGCAGGAAACAATGTGGAGCACATGAAAGGGAAAAGAAGGGGAAAGGACAATCCACATGTCCATTGCGTTCAGAACTATTGACTACCTTAGAATAACCAGCATATCTCCTTTGAAACATTATGATTAAATTCTGATGCTTTTGCTTCTTTCTCCCTTTTTCTAAAAAAAAGAAACTGCCTATCTCAATCAGATGACATTTAGAGACAGGAGAAAATAGGGAATATTTTACCAATGTTCTTCTACTCCTGCTCCTATTACAAGGATTTTAATAAGATTTCTGGTTCCAGTACATTCTCCTCTACTCACAGTCCATTAGCCAGAACAGATACCTACACACATAATAAAATTAAAACAGCTCTAATCTCATCCTCTTATTTCAACTCCTCCAGCATGGTTTCCTGAGTCGTCTGCCACTATTCAATACCATCCACATATGTTATCCACCAACCACAAATTAACATTCCCACAAGCTTATGAATCAATTCCTTTTTTCCCATGATCCCTCCCACAGTCTTTTAAGGAGGGTTACTACAGGGTTCTGTGGGGACCCACGACACATTTACTCCCATTTATAAACACTGCAGCTGTTATTGTAACTACCAATTCCTTGAAAAATTTGAAGGACTGAAGAGTTCTCTCAGAGTTAAAGTAAGAAAAACCAGAATTCTGCACTGAAAGATCTATATACTTACTGAAAGAACACCTTTCAGGAAACTAAATTCTTCCAGCAAGGCCAGTATCTTGTAATCCTTCTCTCTATAATAGATATAACTTTCCTTCCTCCCACTCTGAAAGAAAAATCCACAGTAGCTCCAAAACTGAGTTTTTAGACCCAGATATTATTTACATGATCAACCTCATAGCTATGTGTGTGGGTTGATGTGAATATGAAAGTATGCTCACAGTCTCCCTGCTTTATTACCTGCCTTATGAACCACATTCCCATGCTCCCCATCTAAATTTTAAATGACAATGGTATGTTCAAGCACCCAGTTTTTTAGTGGCAGAATGAGATATACCCTAACTGGGCTTTAAAATCAGATTTTTTTCAGGCTTTTCGAAAAAGAGAAGAGCAGTTAAAACAGCAAGTAAGCTAGAAATTATATGTGCGGGACAAGTTCTAGACACTGCATGGAATCAAGTGGAGTTGACTGCCATTTTCTGAAATTTTCCTTACTGCACTTATCCACAGTATTAACCAGGAAATATTTTTTGCTGCCATGTCCCAATGTCATACCTTCATATCATCCTGCCCATGATTGAGACAGACTTAAGTTGCTCTTCATTTTAAAGTAGCCTCTTTCCTCTATAACCAGCATTCTGGAAGGACAGATGAATGACATATAAAATCTATTAGGCTTCATCACTCATTGGAGCAAAGTGAGATGACTACAATATCCACAAAGAGAGGCTGACAAGGTTTGGTAATAGGAACAGCAAGTTTCAGGTCAATATATCTTATGCAAGCTCATGGATGGGTCAATAGATCTTCATTATAGTAGCTAGTAACAAAGAGCCATTTTGATGTAGCAGTTATGGCACCAGGCTAGCAGCAATAGACAGTGAGTTCCAGTCCCACCTTAGACACAAAGTTTAGTGACCTTGAGCCAGTCCCTTTCTCTCAGTCCTAGGAAGAAAAAGGCAATGGCAAACTATATCTCTAAAATTATATGTTATGAGGGGACAGTATTGTCCTATGGTTGAAACAGAGGTTTGCTCTTAAAGTTCTGAAACTTTCCCATTAGCCTGAAAGCAAAATAGCATTCAAAACAAATTTCCTAAGAAACAAAAATGAAAATCTGCATTCTTTTCTGGAGATTTTTATTTAAGACAATCCTTCCTTTCCCCTTCTGACAGCACAGCTTCCCGAGAGGGTGTAATTACAAGAGTAGGCAATGGCTCAAGAGAAACTCTTCAAATAAGAGGAGAGACATGCAGAGGATAAAGATCAATAGGGGGGCCCTTTTCCTCATTGCTCTTTTCTACAAGTCAGGCTAACTTTGTTTTTGAAATGTCACTTTTATTAACTTCTAACCCATCACACCTTCTTCCACACTAGATTTACTCAGTGAAGCGGGATACATTCTTTGGCCCTCCCCTCCACCTCTTGTTTTAGTAAGCTAAATGCTTCACAGAAAGTTCACAGGGGAAGCAGTTGAAGAGATGGTGTTAGTGGATAGGGTCAGAAAGAGCTTTTAACTTATTTTAACATTGCAGCCCTTTCCTATTTTGACTTTTATCTGGTCATCTGGACTTTTTGTTTGCTCACTCATCCATTGGTTTAAGGGGGGGACTAAATGATGTGGAAAGAGATTGGTACATTCAGTGCCTCAACCCACATCATTTTACTAAAGATACACAAATTCAATCTACCCCCACACCCCGGGTGATTCCCTCTCTGTAGTGGCTAAAAATGTTCTTGTGGAATTTATAATCAACAATTTATTGAAATACAATTATGGGAACAGCAGAAGTTTCTTCCCTGAAGTCACAGAGCTTATTTCAAAGCAAAGAGATGTCTGACTGGGTTAACTTGTAAGAATACTTAATGATCATCTTTCACATTTGGCAGTGAAATTGATGGGAACTTGACTGTCAGAAGAAAGGTTTAATATAAATCCACATTACTGAATAATCTAACTTCAGGAAATCTGAAGGTTAATAATCAACACCTCAGAATGCAGGCTCCTTTTTTGCCATAGATAGAACTTATTTATTACTTTGTTCATTCTTCATACATTCCTTTCATTGGAACTGGTGCAAGGCAGTTTATTCAGTTACAGAATCAAAACAATAAACCACCTAATAATGAAAGCTATGAGAGCACAGCTGACAGCAAGATTTAAAAGATCTGAAACTTGAGCTCAGCTAATGTCCAATGTCCAATTTAAAATCATCCATGACATCCTCCACTGCTTCACTTACAATGAAATTAGGCCAAATTATGGATGTGAGATGAATTCAAAAGCCTGGATCTCAAAAGGTTCAATTGTCTTCTAGCAGATAAGTTTCCAACATATAGTAGTCAGTTGTATATGCTACAAATGATGTGTTTGTTATAATTTAAACTCAGAAGTTCTTAAGTTCTTAATTGTAGTTTTGGCTTGATCTTGTTCTGACTTCTCTGACTTCTTCTATTGTATGGTGGTTTTGTTTCATTTTATTTTAACCTATGTCACATTGTTATGCCCTATAGTTACAACCGTAAGCATATTCACTTACTTTATTAATAACTGAAAGTATGAGTCACCCTCAAGGCCAAGTTTTGAGGTGTGACTTTCCAGAAATGAGATATTTAGGGTGCCAAGCTATCCCCTAGACTGCAGCACAGGAAGGCACATGAAAGAAAGGAGGGAAAGTGTCATATACTTGCTGTTGGTCAAGGTAAGAGGGAGAGAGAAGTCACATTTCAGAGAGTACACAGGGTCTCTAAGGACTGTACTTTCCAACTGGGTCCTCCTTGACCCATATCCAATGCATATAAAGCAAAGGCACAATTCCTCTTTTTTTCAGGAGCTCTCAGGAGTCAGAGAGGAATGATGGCAACATCAGTGACAAGGTGAATTGGGAAGGTTTCTTGGAGTAGGTTTGTCTTCAGGGTTTTATTTATTTACATTTATTTTTTTAGACTACCCAACTCCAATTGATTTTTAGTATTTGTTAAGTAAGACTTAACATGATACAAATAATAACAATCAGTAATTAAACTCACCTGGCCCTCTCTTCTCATCCATCCTGCTTCCCTAGACAAATTAGTCCCTTCATTAGTAGAACTGTACCAAATATGCAACTGACTATAATCTGCATTTATTCCACTTGTTTGTTTGTTTGGTTGGTTGGTTGTATGTACATACATACATACATACATACATACATACATACATACATACATACATACATACATACATTGGCTCCCAAAGCAACTGCTTCCCTGCCTTTGATGTGTTCATTGCCTAAAATAACATTAAATTGCAGCCTGATTTCACCCCAGTCCACAGAAGGAGTGAGTAACCAAAAAATGCACCTCACTGTATTTGTAATTCATTGCAGTGTAAACAAAATACACTCCAGGCTGACAATCTCAATTCTACTGCAGGAGTCCCCAACCCCTCATCCACAGAGGGTTAGGAACTGGTCAGCGCAGCTGGAGGTGAGTGGAAGGCACTTATACAAACAAGTATAAAAGTGTTTAAAAGTCAGTTATAAGCTGCTACAGCCCTATCAAAAGCAGGATGCCAATGTAATAAAATAATCATTACTATGCAGAGAAATTATTATGCTAAAATCTCAAGCATTAAAAAAGTCTGACTTTACTTAAGGACTTAATAAGACAACTCCAACATTTTAATTTGAAAAATACTTTCTGAAAATAGGATAGCTTTTTCACCTTTCCAGACTAGAAAACCAATACTGTGGTGATCACTGATGACCTCCCATATAGCTACTAAATAGCATTCAGTTATTCCATATTTGGTCTTTTTAAATTTGGGACCAGTAGATTTTATGATTTTATGAACAGTATATTCAGATATACTGTATGTATTCAAATAATCTTGAGGGGTGAGAAAATGACATTAAAGCAATTAACTCTCAAGTAAAAAATGCATAAACCAACAAACACAGAATCTAATTCAAAAAATTAAATGAAGAATACTTTGCAATTTGGAGTACAAAAATTGGACCTGGCTTTCATGCTATGTATGTATAATGATCAGAGACAATAAACATTGTTTGGATTACTATGTGTCTCTAAAGTCCATGTAAGTCAGAGGCACATCTTCTGCTCTAGTAGGTTCTGAATCTAAAATCTCCTTTCATTAGGTTCAGCCAGATCAGAAATTAGCAGGTTTTTGTCCAACCCTTCTTTTTATTCTCTAGGGGTCCAGGATTAACCCCTCTGAAGTGCTGTTTTGTTTCTCTTTGTTACATTTATCCTGGTGTCTCTATTCTCTCTTCTTTTTGTCAGTACAAAGTATAATCCTTGGTCAATTTTGTTTTCAGAAGTGAGTTCATCAGTGGACGTGTCTTTTTTTAAAATCTGACTCAAATTGTCCATCTAGTAACCAACCACATCAAAGCAAATAAAATTTGACAGCAATACTGGAGACAGTTTATGTTAATTTCTTATTTAGCATCTTTCAGGTATATAAAATTCCCTATTTTAACATGGGCCTTACAGTGTTGTTTAAGCATTATTTTGATCTTATAAATAAACTGTGTCCATCTTACTTTCCGATGGTGAGGAAAGGTCATTTTGTTCTGGCAGTAGAAGGAAAAGAATTTCCTGAAAGGCTTTGTTTTAATAGAAGAAATTAAAGAAAATATGATGATAGAAAGTAGAAAATTAACAAGTGCATTCCCGGTCCATATCACCTCACAGCTAGCAATTCTCTCCTTCTCTTTCCCTTAGACAAAAACAGCCAAAAAGGTAGCAACAGAACAAGAGTTCAGACTGTCATTCCAAAGTTTTCTATAAGCCATTTTAAATATTATCTCAATACACATGAGTATTACATTAAAAATAATTTACATAGCCAAGACTTTGATTTAGTGGTACATGACAAACTACTGTTAAAACTACGCTCTTACGACATTTCTGGATCACTGCATAAATGAATAGCTGCATTCCTGTCAAACAGGCAACAAGTAGTTAAAATAAGGAGTGCCATATCAAACCCTGCACCAGTTAACAGCGGAGTCCCCATAGCAGCATTCTAGGAACCACACTCTTTCTAATTTACATAAACGATCTTAGCGATCATATTAAAAGCAAATGCGTCCTCTTTGCTGATGAAGTAAAACTATTTAATACCACTAACAATACTGCTGTCCTACAAAGTGACCTTGAGACTATGTGTCTGAATGGTCAAACAATTGGAAACTTCACATCTCAGCCAACAAATGCTCTGTCTTACACATTGGCAAAAAGAATCAAAATGCTAAATACAAACCGGGTGGATACGACCTCATAGACAACCCTCAATTTGTCAAGGACCTAGGAGTACTCATTTCAAAAGATCTAAGCCCCAGAGCTCACTGTAACAGCATTGCCAAAGAGGCATTAATAGTTGTTAACCTAATTTTGCAAAGCTTCTTTTCTGGTAATATTGAACTGCAAACCAGAGCATATAAAATCTTCGCCAGACCAATTCTTGAATACAGGTCATCTGCCTGGAATCCACATTGTATAACAGACATTAATACAATTGAATGAGTCCAGAGGCATTTTACAAGAAGAATACTCCATTCCTCAGTCCACAATAGAATATCTTATGCCACCAGGCTTGAAATTCTGGACCTAGGCAACTTAAAGCTACTCCGCCTATGGTCTGACCTAAGCTTGCAATATTACAGTGTTCTACCTATCAATGACTACTTCAGTTTCAACCCCAATAATAGATGGGCTAACAACAAATACACACTCAAAGTGAACCGCTCCAGACTTGAATGCAGAAAACATTTAGCAACAGAGTATTCAATGCCTAGAACTCACTATCTGATGTTGTTGTTACATCCTCAAACCTCCAAAACTTTAACCTTAAACTGTCTACCGTGGACCTCACTCCATTACTAAGAGGTCTGTAAGGGGGCATGTATAAGTGCACCAGCGTGCCTACTGTCCCTGCCCTACTGTTCCCATTTGTTCGTACTCATTTGCTATGCATATTCTTATAGGCAATAGAGAGGTGGAGAAACATATAATAAAAAGAGAAAAGTTACTTTTGCCCAATTTCATCTCTGTATTCCTAAGTGTCTAATGAATACACCCACAGCAGTCTTGGAACAATGAGAAGGGATATGCCTAGCATACATTTGTCTGGATTTATTTTCTCCAGCATTTACAAACTGAATATGATACTTCACAATATACTGTATGTTGAAATAATACACATTTGGATTTTTAATAAAGGCAATTCTGCCTCAAAGCAGCCCATATAGACTTAACTATAACCATTTATACTGTGTTGCATATTTCAAAACATATTTCAAAATATTTTAAGTGATTTAAATGTTTCTTTTGAAAAAAATAATGTAATTTATATTGATATATGCACCCGTTTCTAGGTTCTATCTTTTATTACAAAAAAGTCATACTTTAATGGCCATAATGCAATTGCTACTACACATATCTATATACACAATGCTAGCAGTGCCAATTTCTTCTATTCTGAACTGATAGATATTTAGGAAAGCAAAATGACCAATAAGATCATAATGCATCAAGAGAGATATACTCAGTTCTCCATGCATCATTTGGCTTGCAGTCTTTGATTGCTTATGCTAACATATATTTTTTATGCTTTAAGACACAGAAGATTCTTTAGATTCTTAATAATCTAATTACTCATCTTCAAATTGCTTTTACCAATTAAAATATTGTTCTTAAACCAACGGAGAGAGGAAATGACTGGGTAAAGGCCAGCAAGATATATTTTGTTTTAAGAGTAATTTTTTTAAAAACAATTGTATGCAATTTTGCTATTTTTGCAATTGTACGTTTATTTCTACAATCTTTTAGATGAAAAAAAGCTAAATTGAACTGGTGAATACATTTGTGAATTTTGTTGTAATAGATTGCACTGTATTATCAAGATCTGTCCTTAGAGTTTAATAGTTTTAAACTGGCGGCTATGTTACACATTTCTAATACTATATTGCATATTGCTAATTTACTAACAAAATTATTGGGATTTCATTTTTTCAGTAGCTACAGTGATTCCTATCTTGAGGAAGCCTTAGAAAATCCAATATTCTGCAAGATATGGAAAACCTGATTCATTCATTCAGAGAAAAGCAACAAAGATGATTAGGGGACTGGAGGCTAAAACATGTGAAGAACAGTTGCAGGAATTGGGTATGCTGAATTTAATGAAAAGGACTAGGGGTGACATGATAGCTGACATGTTCCAATGTCTAAGGGGCTGCCACAAAGAAGAGTTGGTTAACCTATTCTCCAAAGCACCTGAGGGTAGGACAAGAAGCAATGGATGGAAATTAATCAAGGGGAGAGTCAACCTAGAACTAAGGAGAACTTTCCTGACAGAAGTTTTCTAATCAGTGGAACAACTTGCCTCCAGAAATTGTGGGTGCTCCAACATTGGACGTTTTTAAGAAGAGATTGAACAAGCATTTATTGAAATGGTATAGGGCAGTGATGGCAAACCTTTTAGAGGCCGAGTGCCCAAACTGCAATCCAAAAGTCACTTATTTATTACAAAGTGCCAACACGGCAACAAGACCCTCTCCTGGCAGCCTACCCCAGCTTCTGGGGCCTAAATGCAATCTGCCATGGCCCTCCTGGTGGCCTACCTCAGCTTCTGTGGCCCGCTGTGAGCTATGCTTCCCTCCAGGTCCTCTCCTCTCTCATCTTCGACCCAGACTCCGCACCGCATTTGAGTCACCTACCTTA
>JANHFO010003003.1:66565-76727 GCA_032468095.1 Pareas carinatus | reverse complement strand
ATCTATCTATCTATCTATCTATCTATCTGACAAAACATTAAATTCTTTCCCAGCATAATCAACAATTTGCTAGCTTGGGTTGATGCTAAAACCTCACACCATTTTCCACATATCCAAGTTATGTTTTCAAAAACACACACTGAGTTAAATGGCAATATATACTGCATATTAAAAGCGCCATTTGACTTATTCATAAAAAATAAAAACATTCTAATGGCAGGGCTGCCCATTTCTACATATAGCTTTATGCATATTCTTAACTCTCCCACTGAAATCAGTATAGGTTATGTTCTTAACTCTGGCAAACTATATACTGTATATATTTCATGATGTGAATGAAAAGTACATTGCAAAAGTGCTTGATAAGTTATGGTCACTATCAATGACTTTGCTATCAAAATAATAAAACAGATACGATTTGTTTACAGTTCTAGCACCAAATTAGCAATTTCATCATTTGGGACTTGATAGCACAAACTCATCCATCTATTTCCAGGATTTGCTTGATGCATAAAACTTTGTCCCCCAACACTTTTAGTTCTTCTCTGCCTTCTAGATCTGATGACCCTGACTGCTGCTTCTCCAATTATAGGACCAGCCTGAAAACTCCCATCTGTTGTTCCACGTAACTTTCAAATTAGAGTAAGTGTGTGGGAGAAAAATAACAATAACTTTTGTTGGCAGAACATGAAATAAAATGTAAAAGAACCACCAAAGTCTTTCTCATTTCAGAGAGTCAGCTTCTTCTCCTCTTATAAACAAATTCTCTTGCTAGGGAGTTGCCTTTCTTCTGCCTCAGCTATTCTGAGAATAGACTCCTACTTACAAAATAAAGAAATACCTGGAGTTGTTCCCTTCCAATGTTGATATTTTAGTCCTCTTTTGTGACAGCTTTTTGACAGCTGCTCACTTCATTTTATTTCACTGTGGTTCTATTATAATGAACAACATAATCATAACCCATAGGAACTTATCTGCTCTAACTCTCTTACATACACGTACATAACATATACAAAATCACATTACATATACAAAAATAGGAATGAATAGATTGTTTTCGTTCAATCACACATCTGCACCAGATGTATGATAAATTATTTTTTAATGTGAATTATGGTATAGTTTTTTAGTTTTGATGTTATTCATAACCTTCAGTGTTTTATAGAATGCAATATTGGAAAGTAAATGAACAAATGAAAAAGTAAATATGCAAAAGTAAATATGAAAATACCCTATAGCAATAGGCACTATAATGCAATATAAGGCAATGCTAGATAATCTGGTGTAGAACTTTGTCCAGTAGCAGGCATTTGCACACTGCAATCTTAGTCATCTGTATAACTCAGAACAAATGTTACAACAGCCTGAGATAACACATCTTTCTGCTTATCACTGTATTTTGAGAGTTTCCTAAGCACACATACTGTTGAACTCAGGGACTTACTAAGTGAACAGTAGAATTAGTTGCATCTTAATTAAATACAAGGTTATTCCTAATGTCCTTCCTGTGTTAAGCCTGACCTAACAACAGAACGTCCATACAAAAGTTTGTTGAAATTCAAATGGAAGTTCTGTGACTTGAATGCTTTCCGAACTAGATTAATAGCCTGTTGTTTAACTGTACATTCAGAAATGGTCATAAAGTGTATCCAATTGCCAGTAACTTGTACAATATTTCAAGCACAACTTGTTCAATTACAATAAAGCTGTGAGGGACCATTAATATCACTCATGTGAGTCTTGCTTATAATATGTGTATTTTTACAAGATTGACACAAAGTAATGGGAGATCTCATTCTGATTAAGGTTACATCAACCATCCCAGTGGCTTCAGAGATCAGAATAAAACATTTTAAATCATACTTGAAATTACGGAAAGTGCAAACAATTTTGGGAAAGTGTCTGTGGACCAAAATATGCATTTCTAAAATCCGACTGATTAGTTTTGCAATCAATCTGTTGTTATGAATGCTAAGATATCAGACTTAGACAATTTCCTCCAGATATAATAAAAATTTCCCATTGGACAAATTTGCTATAAATTTGCTTTTTCTTTGCTATAATAAAATAATCCACTGGTTGAACTCTTACTATAATTACAAATAAAATGCCTACTGTGATGGTGATTAAACTCTGCAAAATGTTTCAAAAATTTGGCATGTGTTTAGATTCTGGTCTAAATAGTTGGATGCCACAATTTCTCTTATCCCGTTGTGTATCTTAAAAGATGATAGACTTACCCTTTCATTTTTTATAGTGCATGTTAAAGATTACAAATAAAAGAAATTTGTCATATCAACTGTTTTCTGCTTCAAGAACTTTAGCTATTTTCTCTGAACTTAATTGCAAGAGTGAGAGGCTTTGCTGTGCCTTGTGTTGAGCTGGTTATTGCAGTGCTTTCTGATACTGTGGCCTTTGACCATCGGCTATAATTGCACTCTATTTCTTATTGTCTGCAATTTATTGCTTTCAGAATTCGGAACATCAGTGTCACTGTTGCCTCTGTAAGGACCTACACTGTTTGCTTGTAGATTCCAGGATGGGTAGAATTAATTTTAGTTTCTTGATTGCTCTCTGCACCTTGGTAGCCCTATCTCATGTCTTGGAGTATATTGTAAAATTCTAATAGCTTGAACAGATGATCAAGGTCTCAGAGTGATGGTAACTTTCTTTCTCCTGGTGCTGCTACAGAGAAGCATTGGCCCTTGGCTGATTGATCTGAGAGAATATTCTTGCTTCTACACGTTTTCTTCAAAATATGCTATTTGTACGCTCTTTTAATGTCAATAAGTTCTCAGTTTAAGAGAGGATGTAAGTTGTATTTTGCAGTCATGTCAACCGAGATTTGTGACTGGAGCACAATATATATTTCAGACCAGCTATGCCTACTACCCTTCTGGGAGGGATATTGTAGCTAAATAAACAAGCAATACTATCATAGAAAAGAGCTACAGTTGAGATGGGAATGTTACAAAAAGGGAAAAGAAGAGTGATCTTGCCAGATTGATAGGGACAAGAATATTTTCTCCTTTCTAAAAAAAGAAAGAAAAGAAACACATCAACTTATGTATAAAACATAAATGCTTCACTCGAGTCATGCATTTTCTCACATCTATAATCCTTAGGCTCATTTTGCTCTAGAAAGAGGGATGAAAGGTGGGGATGGAAGCGAGTCCAAGAGAAATAAATTTAAAATTGTGTATTTGTGACCTGAAGGGAAAAAAAAGATTAAGAGGATGGAGTATTGTGTAATGTATATAAATAATAGCTTTTCTTAATGAGATACTTGGCACATAGCCTTAATGTAGTTCTGTTACATGTATTTCAATTGTGCTAATGAACTAGTCTCACTTTTGGTTTTACTGAACTAAGTTTTATGATTTAATGTGTCACCCAAGTGTTAAGTGGATGTTTACATTGCTGGGAACTCCGACTTGTATCCAATGTTAGCCAGAGATAGAAAGTCATAGTTTCCAGAAATCCCCAACTACAAAGTGGACATTATTGATTCAGCCAAAATATTCCATCCCAAAGGACTTGATACAGAGGTGGGGAATGAGATAAAGTGTCAAGGCATGTGAACACAATCTAATTAATCTCTTTCTCTTCAGGAACTACAATTTCCCTGGTCTCTTTATAGAAGCATGCAAACATTTATCTACAGAATTTTCAATAACCAAGACAAACTCTCCTGAGATTTCTGACATTTTCTGGATGCACAAAATATTACTTCTCAAATATTTCTTAGGGATAGCCTATATGTGCTAAATTTCTATGTGCATCCAGACTGCTTTGACTTGGTGATGGCAGATAGATATGAGCAGGCAGACTCTTCTTTGCAAAACTAGTAAAGGAATATGGCCCACCATTTGAAAGAAGATTGTATGCAAAGTTTATTTTACATTTCTGTAAATTTAGGACTAAACTCAGTGCAATCTCTTCCATAGATTGAAAAACATGGATATTTCATCCCCACTTGCCTTTTATATACATTAAAAAACCCAATAACCTAGAAAAGAGATATGTTAGAATTGGCATCTTGTAGATTTAATGCATTCTTTCATCCCCTGCAGATTTAGGTGCAGATTAATTAGGCTTGGCTCCATTGTCAAGAGGGCATGAATGTTCAGGATGTAAACCTTTGATGAAGCAGCTCCTACTATGCATAAAACAAAGACAAGTTGTAGAGTGCACACTAATGTCTGATAGCCTCCACTCCAATTACAGCTGCCATCTGACCTGCTTTTTGCCAATCAACACTGTTTTTTTTTTAAAAAAATAGTGCCTTAAGGATGGACAATGGACAACTTTAAATATAAATGATTTAAATCCATTAATGCATGCAAATGAGAAATAGCTTTTTTCTTTCTTGAGAGAGGCAAACTATCATTTCAAGTTCCTATAGAACAGATGCCCAGAGTTCTTTTGAAACAGGAGGTGCCCAGCTTGGCTTTCCCAGGAAAAGCAGGGTGGGGGTTAAAATGTCCTTCAACTACATTCTTTGGGGGGAAAGTGTGTGCATTGGGGGGGTATTAAACCACCTCCTGTTACTTTTACAACAGAAGCTCTGGTCTGCATATTTTGTATAAAACCAAGGTTGCTGGCCAGTCATTTGAATCACATGAGTTATAAATTAGAGCATTTCATCCGTACCAATTAGATTTCTGAAAGAAACAGCATTATTTAACTGCAATTGCTAGCTTATTTTATGCAATGGATTTTTTTTAAAAAAAAATAGCACAATATGTTTTGTTGTTCTCTTTGTGTATGTTTCATTTGCATAACATGAACAACAATTGTGTGTCAGATTTGGCCAATCCTGAGCTGAATTGGGCTGGTTCAGATTGATGACAATGCTGTTAGCGAGGGTGGAGAAAGACTACCGAGAATTTGCCAAAGCCAGTCTCACTGCCCTTCCCTTGGCAGTATTAGAGGGTGGATATAATAATAGACCAACCTCACAAAGAATGAAACCATGCAAACTTTGACTAGACATGTTCTCTTGCCATAAATGTTTTATTTCAATATTTGGACTAGACTCATTCAGCCCCTACTAAAAAAAACCAAACAGATCACTCTGATAATTTTGTATAAATTATATACTGTTCAACAGAGTCACCTAAGTGCCATATGCGACCACAGTATTTATTGTTTAAAAGATATGGGATGATTTTTCCACAGTTAGTATTTATAGCTACCCCCATAATGCCTCCTTGACTATATTCTGATCTAAGCCTGTAATAAAGCTCTTTGCTTACTAGTTCCAAAGTCTCAGATATTTCCCTTCTATTCAGCATAAGGAAAAGACCCTATCAACAAGATAAGGTGATGTGCAAAAGAAAAAAAAAGTTTGCACATGTTATCAACTTTGAAGGTTATTTTAGGACGTGCGTGTGTGTGTGTGTGTGTGTGTGTGTGTGCGCGCGCAAAACTCCTATAGAGCAATAATATGGGCTGTGCACAAAGTTAAATATAGTGTAGTCACTATATTTTACCATTGTTGGAAGAATTTCCCTGGGTTCCTTCTGAGCTGGTCAAGCAATCAAGTGCAAAGGTTGACCTCTTTTGGAAGAGAGGTTTCTTTATCATTATTCCAAAAACAATATAAGGTTTTCTTTTGGGGACAGCTGACCACAGTCTGGCACATCAATAAAGTTTTTATATCGTTTTGAACCTTTTCTGGAAGACATGAGATCAGAAGAGTGTGATACATGAGTTTTATGGCCAAAGAGAAACAGGAAACACAGATATGATATTTTAATGGTCAGAGGAACTTAAAAAATATTTTGTCTGTTATTTCCTTCATCAGGAAAGATCTTCCTGGCCAGGCAGCATTGCTAAATTATTGAGGTTTTTAAATGTTGACTGGCTTCAGCGTCATATTCTGCCTGTCAGTGATCTATTTGCCTTTAAGGAAGCATTGCATTTTATAGGTGGAGGCAGGATTCTCTGACTCTGGATCAGAAGGCTGCTAAAAGGAATGGAGCAGATCAAAGCCTTTATAACTTCTATCCACCATCATTTGAATTGCCATTAAAAATGAAGCTACAGAGCAAATTATGAAAGTCGTCCTCCCCAGGTGAATCAGCTGCGGAATGTTTAGGAGAAACAAGGTGGCTTCCAAAGAACTTAATGCAGTCACTTGTGATAGGACATAGAGATTCTTAAATATCCCTAAACCGAGTTCTGCTCAAAATGAAATTCTGAAATGAATTTGAATTCTTAACTCAAGACAAATTTTGAGAAATTAAAAGGAGAGGAGGCAAGATTAAGTTTGAGAAACCTGATGATAGGAGATAGGGTGTGCGTGAACGTGTATTAAGTTTCTACCTGATATGAAAAAGATAATGGTGGGGAAAATAGCAAAAGTATCCTTTCCCCCAAAGAATCAGTCCACAATTCAAAATTACCATTACAAAAGTGGTACTACTTCATGATTTTTTTCCTTGTCCAATTAAGTTCAGCTTGTAAAACTGTATTTTTTTAAGTGATCTGCAAATTAGAGAGCAAAACAAAATATTTGTCTGCAGAAGAAAAAATACTTGGCTTAATAATACAAAGTCATGATCTTGATAGAAAGTGTCAAGTACTTCACTTTCTACTTCTCTAAAAAAAATTAGGTAACATTTCAATCTGCAGATAATGTGGAGGAGACAAAAGAAATGAAAGGAAAGAAGATGACATGGAAGTTAGAGATGACAAAGTAAAGAGCAGCCAAAATTTTCACTTGCAAAGATTGCTAGAAGTGTACAGTAACTGAAGAATTAAAACTGAGCATAACAAACAGTAGTTACAATCGTTATTTTGAAAAATCGATTGGTATAAATATTTCATTCTTCATTTTCTGTTTTGCTCTTTGCCTGTTTAGATGCTGATTCCTCGAGACAGAGAACAAGGCTAAGTTAAGAGAAAGGAAGGTCTTACCTACTTACTATTTCTACCAAGGCATAAAATAAGTTGGGGAGAAAGGGATTTTATGAATACAACCATACATATAATCACCACTCTTTTTGACAATGAAGAAGTAGGAAGTGAGATCCTTTTCTGGAATGAACGCAGCCCACAGTATGTAAATAATCAAGATTTCTTTCTAAAGGTGGCATAATACATTTCTAAGGAAATGAGAATAAGACCTAGCTTATCAATGGGATGAAAGCATTCTACATAATGGAATTTTGAGCCAGGACCTTGTTTAACAAAAGTGGGACCAACGGATCAGGTTCCCAAACAAGAGTTATTTTTCTTTAAAAGTTACTGTTCCCAGAGGGCGTATAAATGCACCGGCTTCATTTAGTCATGGCCGATGCTGCCCTCTTCTGACAAGCACTTGCATTGATGCTTTCAGAACAGGAATATTCTTTTACTCATAGTAGTATGACATAAAAAATAGGAAGCATCTTTTCTAACTTGCACATTTTTTATTTACAAAGCATAAAAGAATTGTGAGCTTCTTCATTCAATGAATAGAGAGCTAAACTGATGTAGAATTTTAAATTGGAGTGTGGTGAGGGAGAGGAGGGAGGAAAGAAAGGGGAGAATAGGTTGGTTATGCAGACGCAGTTCACATGTGAAACAGATTACTAATACCTTGCAAACAAATAAAAAATTGCAATGTATTTTTTTAAAAAACACCTCTATTCAAGTGCTGCAGAATCAGCTCTGATGAAATACCTGAACTGGTTCTTCCCTGCTGCTAAAGGCCATTTCATTCCAGCAGGCATCCTTTACATGTTGTGGGAAGGCACCCCCTATCCCCAGAATGAAATACTTTGCAGAATATTAAAAAGAGGCAGAATAGAATATTTCCCCTGAAGGAGAGGAGAGAGATTTTAAAGGCGGAAAGCAGTCCCATCCTGCTACAGGAAGCCTGAAGAGGTTTTCTTTAGGTATGTATATTTTTAATCCATTCAGAAAGCTAGATCACTCTATTCCAAGGCCAAGGACAGCCAGGAAGTAAAATAATAGATAAGATTAGCCAACTCAGACAAACATTTAGGATTTGCATTTCCCCTTTGCCTGCAGAGGCAGCCATGACCCCATAGGAACACATTCTTGCACAAGAACAGGCAATTCCTTTCACAAAGCCCCCAAGAATGGATAAAAACCCACCTACTCACAACCCCATTTTGTCAACCATCCCAGAAACATTGCCATGTTTGTTTTCTGTCAACTAAATAAAATAGACCTCCTTTCATGCAGCTGTTTCCAATTCATTTCTTCAGCATCTATGTCCCAGCTTGGAACCGGACTGGATTTTTCTTCCAACAATGTGATGGACAGTGTTACTCTGATTTAATGGCCTGCAATCTCTTTCATTATTTGTGCTATGTTGGGATTTGGGAGGAGTAGCTTTTACATGAGCATTTACATTTGTGGAATTTTAATCAAATAAATCATTCACATACAAGGACAAAGGGTACTGCAAAACCAGTCAAATTATAACTTCAATCACGTAAAAAAAACTGTTGGAAGATGCACATGTCCATATAAGGCAGCACTAGCTGTGACTAAGTGTCACTAGGTATTATAATGGATGATGTGTTTTATAGAACCTGAAGGCCAAACTTTATCACTTACATTTGTTAGAGCAGATGGCTAGTAAGGATAGTGTATTGAGGTGCACCTGAGATCCCATGAAAAGACAAACTTCTCTTTATTCAGTCTGTTCTTACTACCTTCCACATATTCTTTCTGAAGAAAGTTTGGGAAACAGTAAGGGATGCAGAGAGAGAGGAAATGGAGTTATTTTCTGTGGTCAGTCACCACTGAAGTATGATTTTGAAACACAGTTTTTATGTCCGTATGTATGTATGAAGTTCAAATCAATAGCTATGATTCCTATGTATGGCTGTAAATGTCAGTGAAATGGATATGAATTCCATTTTGCAGTTTAATTGTGCCCAATTAACAGTAGTGTAAGCTTACTTGCTGCATAAATGCTAGATTTCACTGTAGATGGTTTTCATATTAATTTGAAATGTTGGTATGTGGAGATTCCTTAGATGTTATCAAAATCAATAAAATGCTTTCAAAGACCAGGCTAAGGTAGATATAAAGGGTCAGAAATGTGGTATTCAGATTATTGATTGCTTTAAGACTGTATTGAAGAAAACAGTAGCAAATTAAGAAACATTTGCAAAGCTGCCTTTGCATCTAACAGGGCTTTGAACTCTGTCCATTAGCTTTAACTTGAAATATTTATTTGTCTTATTTTACGACCCTTAGGAAAACAATTTATTCAAATATCTACTAGATCAAAATAGTTGTCTATGGATTTCAGCATTGTCATGAAACAGTTTTCACCTTCAGTCAATTGTCTTTTCCATCATTTCTTACTCAAGACATTTTAAATTGGCAGTGCTTGCTGGGATTGGGCTTAGAGTCAGCATGAAAAGTGTGTGTTGCTTTGCTGAATTATACAGATTCTACTCAATTTTATACCTCTAGGAAGACTTTTCCAGAAAAATGAACATCATTCATAAATTTGGAGGAATAAAAGATTGTTCATTAAACAATATTTTCCGTGGTCATTCCTATGCTTCATATCAAGGTGCAACAGATGATCTGTCAACTTGTTATTTAAATTTGGGAATCTACATAAAATTTATATTGTATATGGAGCAAAAATGAGAGCGAACTCAGAACCTGATGAGATATGTTCCTTTTGGTTCGTTAGGTTAATCTATAGCCCTGATTACACTGAGCATCATCTTTCTTAATATTCCACATAATAATGGGAGAAAAGACATTATACTTACTGCCTATAATGAGGTTTTTTATATCTATGTATCTTTGTGGCTTTTACTGATTGTAATAATGTGTCTGTCGACCACGTTTCCCTATGTGGAATTACCTGAGGTTATCTGGCTTCATTTTAGCATAGAAGTTTGCCTTCTCTTCTTTTCTGGGGTATATTGTGAAATCAGGTGAGGGATTCCCTAAGCCTCCCTTAACAGCATGAACACTAAGCTGTTCTGGAAGGGCTGGTGTAGGCAAAATCCTAAACCACATATGGGGCAAAGTTTGCTTTTTTTAGTGAGGTCTATTAATCAAGACATAGAGCAGGGGTTTCAAACTCAATTTCATTGAGGGTCACTGCTGCTATGGGCCATCCCCATTTTCAGACACTGCTGACCCCCCATCAGCCCCCTTTGATATTCCC
>JANHFO010003003.1:26039-36173 GCA_032468095.1 Pareas carinatus | reverse complement strand
ACATCTGCTGACCACTTAATTAGGTCAGACAGCCAGGAGCCTCGCTTGACCAGCAGACTCCTAGGATCCAGCACTATCCTTGATTAGTTTCCATCTGTTGCTTCTTGTCTTGCCTTCTGGTGTTTTGGAAAATAGGTTGACCCCTTTTCCATATGGCAGCCTCTCAAATACTGGAACACCGCTACCACTTCATCCCTAGACCTTCTTTTCACTTGACCACATAAACCCAATTTCTACAACCATTCTTAGATACAGCCTACCTCTAATACTATGTATGTGTGGGGGGGGGATGAGGAATAGAGATGTACTGTATCTCTATCTCCTTTTCATGAAAATCTCAGAGGTATTTGTTTATCCATTATGAGAAACAAAATACTGTCCTAAGATTGGCCTGATCCAACAAGGCTATTCATACCTTTCCAGAATACTAACTATCAGAAATGCTTAAAAATATACTTATATTTTATAAATATAGAAAAGCATTAGATGCTTGCCTTGTAGAAGTCCTAGAATGTTATTAATCATGTGATTTGGTAAAGAGACAAGGCAACATTACATTAGAGAGCAGAGAAGCGTGTAAACTTTCTGACTCTGGGACACTTCATTAAATACTGTTTGTAGATAAGTGATAAGTGAAATTGTAGTTGTCCAAAACTGGACTAAGCATCAGAAGTTTGCACAAATTAAATTTCAACTCGTGATGGTGATTTCACACTTGAATGAGATGAACATAATTATTTGTCTATGTCTTTACTACTTGCAGGCATGATTAAATTACGGAACTGAATTCTTCAGGAAGACAGGGCTTATTACTTTTAGCAGTTTGCAGATTGAAATCTCTTGAAGGAAAGAAAGTTAATAAACAAACCTTCAATTCACAATATTCCTTTCCATCTATTACCATTAAAAATAAAAATGCTAAGCATCATGGAAGGATTGACAAGCTTTAATTTCTATATTTTATCTGGACATATTGTCACTGGGTTAGACATTGTAGAAATAAGGGTTCTGTAAAATTGTGTTTCAGAGCAGAATTTGTTTTTTTTATCCAAATACTTTTGTTCTTTAGGGCTAGATTCTTTAATGGAAGACTAAATCCATCAACAAAGCATTGGTTTTAGGCTTTTTTGGCAGGGTGCATAATTTTTGGTAGCAGTACTGGGAATATCAACTAAAGCAGTGGTTCTCAAATGTTTTCAGTCTGCTGCCCCCTTGGTGCTACAAACTCATCCTTCCCCCTTCCCATCCCCTATAAATAGCATTATTTGGAATAGTTAATACTATTCTGAATAATACTTAAATTATCTTCAATTACTTTGTAATAATCAAACTAATTTTAATAATTTTTCTACAATTAAACAACTTTTAAAGATTTTGTTATGATTAAATAAGCTTTTTAAATTCTGTTACATTAAATGGGTGCCTTTTATATTAATAAAATGGAAGTTCTCTGATCATTATTTTACAAATGTATGTACCTTTTTAAAAAGTTCATATTGGTGGGCCTCGGAATTTCAAATTATGAAGTTGGTGGTCCCCGAGGTCAAAAAGGTTGGCGACCACTGCTCCAAACAAAGTAATCGACTCCAGATTACAGAATGTGGTGATTTAAGACTCCTGCTGAGTGACTTAAAAACAGACATTGGGAAACTGGTATCACTTCATCAAGCCCATCCGTCACATTAAGAATTTATTGAACAGTGAAGTAGTTACTAAATTTTACTGAGTTTACTAAGTTTCTAGTAACTAAGGTTCTTGATAAATGACTATGAGACTTTGAAAACCTGATATCACCAAATCATGTTCAACAATTTTGTTGAATTAACATTAATTAAAAAGACTTTTAAATTGGATTTTGAATAATTGTGCAATTAATTGTTATAGTTTTGAATTTTACTGTTACTATCTTCTTTAGTGGGTCATGCAAACTACTATTCCAAATAATGCTATTTATACGAGGTGGGGCGGGGGGCACTGAGGATATAGTTTGTAGCACCAAGGGTGCAGTGGACTGAAAAAGTTTGGGAACCACTGATTTAGATGAGAAAATAGAAGGAGAACATATCAAATTTGCAGATGACACGAAGCTGGCAGGAATAGTCAACACTCTAGACAATAGGCTCAAGATCGAGATGGATCTCGACAGACTTGAACACTAGGCCCTATCTAACAAAATGAAATTCAATGTAGAGAAAAGCAATGTCTTACACTTAGGCAAGAGAAAACAAAAGTACACATACAGATTAGGTGAAATCTGGCTTAATAGCAGTAACTGTGAAAGGGATTTTAGAGTCCTAGTGGACAATCTAGAAATAAGAAGAAATTTCCTGATAGTGAGAACAAGCAGCCAGTGGAACAGCTTGCTTTTGGAAGCTGTGGGTGCTTCATCACTGGAAGCTTTCAAGAAGAGACTAGACAGCCACTTGTCAAAAAGGGTATAGGGTGCGCTTGAGCAGGGGGTTAGACTAGATGACCTACAAGCTCCCTTCTGTTATATTTGTTATATTATTCTGCTATATTTCTTGGCTCAGGAACATAAATTTCTGGACTTATATAAATCTCCCATCAATACACATGGCTGGTACATAACCCAAATCCATGGCCTCCTGGGAAACATTATTTTACAAATTCCTCCTACCATCTGAGAAAAGCTGAAGGGCTGGTTGATTTCAATAAAACACCTGGCTTTCTCTTCTCTTCTATTAGTTATACTGATACGCCTCTTTTATACTGTAAAACTACCAAAGTACCATGCAATAAAATGTAAAATGTAAATTACTGAAAATGTAAAACTCACAGTTTTGGGGGGTAAAACCATTAAAATAATGGTAGAGAAGAGTTCAACCTATTGAACCTTTGCTTTGGGATTCTCCAGGATTCAGTTTTTTATGAAACCTTCAGGTTTTCCCATCACTATGTTACTTTATTTTTAAAATGTGTTTTCTCTCTCTGTGTCCCAGTGTAGTTTACGCTTTTTTCTAAATGTACTCCTGATATTTTATTTTCTACATACATTATTTCTGCTGACCAAAAGTACAGCATTTGTTAGTGGACAACTATGCCCCAAAAATGCTATTTGTGTCAATTTTCGGAAATTGGACAAGTTCATAATGAGATGCGAAAATTCATACTTTATATTGAACCTAGATCAAAAATTGGCAATTGTGCGAGGGTTTGCATATTGTTGTGAGATGCTTTGAGTCCTATGAGCTCAGTAGCCATTAATTTTCACATTTTGCTCCAATTCAAGCTTTCTGAAACTGCTCAGGGTAATTAATTGAGCTTACTGCCGTAACTGAATTGCAGGCTAAGAGAGTAAAAGCTATGCAATCAGATCAAGTTAGGAAATCTTGCAGCTGGTCAATGCATAGTGATTGTGTGACCCATAACTCGCCATTGCCATCAACTGAAAATCTCAGCGTCACCTAGGTTCAAGAAGCAATCTGGAGGTGTAACCTCTTTCAGAAGATCATCCCAAACCCCAGCAGCAGCTGTGTCTTGCATTGATTCAGTCTATTCAGTTTATTCATTCCTAGCCAGCCAGGTATTAAATTCACATCACATTCACGAATATTAATCATTTTACTGACATTGGGTAACAAAGGAAAATGAAGCTGAATGTCATTATCATGTTAGTAATACATGCGCCAAGCCCTAAGTGATCTTTCCCTGGAGCTTCATGTACTGTATATTAAATAACACATGTAACAGAATAAATGCTGCTGATAGAATGTTGAATATCTACCTTGTCATGTCATATTGAGAATCTTCTCTTCTCAATATGGCATGACAAAAATGTATGGGGCAAACACAACACAAGCCTCCCAGGTCTAGCCCTGCGGAGCAATTCAGAAAGTTATTATAGTCAGTGCTACAGAAACAGCCAAGAAGTCTAGGAGAAATAATCAGGGCTCCAATTTCTTTATCTCCAACAGAGATCATCTATTACTATAGTCATGTTAGATTCATGTCTCATCTGAAATTCTGATTGAAACGGGATATCCTAATAAGTATCATATAGTAAACTGATCAAGCTAATGACAGATCTTGATATATCCTCTGAATAAACTAAGTTGTTTTCAGAATTTTAGAATACTTTGAGGTCTATCAAGAGAATAACACAACAAGGTTTATGTTTCTGCTTAATCCATCAGTAGAATCACGATGATTTAGAGATAACTAAAGTATCAAGTATAATTTTTTTCTTTACAAAAATCAGAAATAGACACAAGCGTCATGTATACCTTTTTCTCACAAATTCTATTTAAGCCTATTCAGAAAATACTTCCACTCAATTCAATTGGATTTCCTTCAAAATAAATGTACATAAGAATGTAACCTTTTGTGATTTTTATCTGCCACTAAATATGAACAGGTTTTTCCCATTTTTTTACACTCTTGTTTGGTAAAAGATCAATCTCATACTTGAACCCATGCCAGTAAGCACTTCATTTCATTGTGACCAAAGATGATTCTTGCTGCCATTGCTTTCAAATTAAATTAATGCTGACTGGAGAGCAGGCTCAGAATCAAGGCTACCAGCTGCTTTACACCACTCCTTATATGCAGGGAAGTTAATATTTTTCTCAGCAGTACTTTTGCTTCTTTTTCCAGCACTAGTTTTGAATTTCACCTCTTTAATATGAAGTGCATATATTACAATTTCTCCATGTTTATAAAGCCTTACTTAGATGTTTATAAATAATGGAAATAAGAGCTTAATTGTTTTGTTGAAATGCATGAAGAAGAGAGATGCTTTCTCTACTATCCTTAATTGATTTTCAAATGTCTTCTCTTTAATAAGTACATTAATTGAATAAATGCACTTTTAATGTAACACATGTAGTTTCTATATCAGTCCAAGTTCATGTCCTCTGGTTCTGTCTTTAATGAAATTTTAGAATGGCATTTTACGCCAGTCAACTAAGTTAATGGAATGTGGCATAACTTTTGCTCTGATGGCCAAGCCATCAGAGAAATCATTTGAGAATTTACCAATTTATTTCTTTTTCATCAGAAAACCCTTTCTCTTGATGAAAGATAAAATCTAATCAGAAGCCTAGCACTGGTTCATCATAATGACAAAGAGGCTGGTAACCTTTTGATCAGTCTGGAAAGACTAAATCCTAACCTCATCTGACTCTCAAAACATCAAATTCCTACTGAGATTACAGGACATCAAGTTGTCAACCCCATTTGCTTCCTGCTGATAGAGGAAAAAAATAATAGTACCCCACAAACTGTACCTGGCCATGATTCCAATTCCCAAAATGGAAAAAAGGCAGCAACCTGATTAAGTTTTTAGGTACAGGTGCTGCACAAGTGAAAACCAACTTTCCAAAAGTTGGCTATGCCATGAAGCAAGTACTGTAACAGTTTTAAAATACTATATGTATGAAGAGTGAGTTACTGTATGGTGCAGAAGTACACTCATGTATAGCAGGAATTGAGGCATGGACTTTTCAAAAGTTAAAAAAAAGGTAAGCAAGAAAACATTCAAAGACCACTTCTTGATCTGTTTTATTGTCCATGTTGCAGGGCAGATTTACACTCTGAATTTACATCTAGATTTTTAACAATATCCAAACATAAATCAAGTTTAGGAATCAGATCCTCAACAACACGTAGCCATTCTCACTGAGTACTATCTGTTCTTTCTTTCTTTCTTTCTTTCTTTCTTTCTTTCTTTCTTTCTTTCTTTCTTTCTTTCCTTCTTCTCTCTCTCTCTCTCCATGTATTGTGGTTTATCCAGGTAGTGCTGCAAAGAGGAAACTCTTAGAATTCTTTTATGATTTGATACATATTCAAACACGAGTCCTAAAGAGGGTCATATTCTAGATCCAAATCTACTCCCAATGGGAAAACAATTCTACAACTATGGCGTTTACTGTTTCCAGATTTCTTCCCAACAGTCCACCATCTCATTACTAAATTGGAAGAAGTTGAGGAACAGCCACAGTATTATTACTGAAGCTTGTATAATGGCTTCTTTTTTTGGTATTCCTCACCCTAAGAAGGTCATATTTCCCTAATTAATGTGTGTCAATGGAGGCCAAATGCCCTGGACTCCTGTCTGGAAGTAACTTGATTGATATAATTGTGTATAGCACAGTAATACACAAGCAAAGCCAAGGGGCTGGATTTTAGATTTAGATAGGGGTTTAATAAGGGCAACAAACAGGAGACAGATCAGAAGAATGGAAGAAAAAAAACAGTGATGGATGCAAGTAATAAGAATTGCAGTTCCAGAGGGTTAGAATTTGTTTCAATTAGCAATCGTATAGACAGGTTAAAGCAACAGCCTGCTGTTTTCTTTGTAGTGCATAAGGAATAGGAAGGAGAAGGAAGATTAACAATGTGATTCATTTAATATTTAACTGCAATGAATTATCCATTAACTATTATTTAAACTTCTCTGAACTTTACTTTCATCCAAAGGCAGAGTTCTAAAAGGACCCTAGAGCTTTAAGACAGTTTCTGTCCTGGCAGGAGGAAAGTAGGGATTTGCACTGTGCCCTTTGCAGCATCTTCCACTCTTGTTACCTCTCCTAGGTTTCCTTGCTTTATATTGATTTTGTGCAACAGATGCAAGTAAACTAATCATACCACATATCTTACCATTGCTAGCCACTGGCAGGCTCTAAGCTAGATCACCTATGCTAAACATATCCAGCTGTCCTGCAGTTGGAACAATAATAATATATGTACAGCTGGATATGTCTGGCATAGGTGATCAATGTCAAAAGATAAAGAGAAGCCATGCTTAAAAAGAAACTTACAGAACATAACTTGATTGTCATCCTCTGCAGAGCTTTCTTTGTGCAAATGCTTGAAATACTCTGCTTTATGTCTTCTAGGAGAGCAAGATCTTGCTCAAATTGACGAGCAGGTCTTGAGCTAGCGAAAAAGTAACCCAACCTCACCTAGATGTCTGATAAATGCTGGAGAGATCTGTCCAAACCCTTATGCCAGACCCCCAAATAGATTCATATAAGTTACTCAAATCTGCTTTACTCTGTAATAAGAAAACTTTATTAAAATTTCAGGTGGAATGTATTCTAGTTTCCTAAATTGACTTTTCTTATGGCAAGGCAGCTGGAAAAATCACAAATAGTGATCACATCACTCCAGGATACTGCAACTATCATAAACTAGCTTCTGATACCCCTGCTCTGCTACAGTGCTCGCTCTCTTCTCTCTCTCTCTCTCTTTCTTCCCTCCTGTTCTCCTCTTCCTCTTTCTTTTGCCGTCCGTCCGGCACCCTCCTTGCCAGCAGATGGCCGCACACACCGCCTCAACTGTCCAGCAATGGTCGTGCCCCTTCCCCGGTTAGCATGTCTCAACACTACACTGCCTCAACTGTCCAGCGGTGGTCACATCCCTTCCCTGAGTTAGTGTGCCCCGCCAGTCAGATGATTGGCGGGGCTCACGATCTTCCGGAAGCTCTTCCGAGCAATCCTCCTTCACCCAGGCCAGGAATTGGTGAGGCCTCCGCATGAAGGTGCTTCAGGGCAAAGGAGGGATTTTTGGAGGTGCTTTGGGGCAAAGGAGGGAAGGCGGTCGGGTCCATTTTTGGAGGCGCTTCAGGAAGAAGGAGAGCAGCCATTCTCGGCAGCTACTCCAAGCAATCGTCCAGCACCCAGGCCAGGAAATTGGTCCCACCCATGCTGGGGTGGCCCTCTGCTATCCAACCCTGCACTTACCTGGCCTGCTGCTCCTCACCCTGCCATGACTCAGGCCACTACCGGCGAAACTGTTTGGATTGTGCTCTAACTCACCACTTGTGCTGCTGCTAATTCAAAATCAAAGAACAGACTGCCCTCCAATCAGGAGAGGCTGCAAAAACCTTCTAATTAGAAGAAAGGAGACAAACAATATTTTATCCAATCACAAGCCCAATTAAAAAGTTGAAATAACTCACATAAAAATTAATATTTCAAAAAATCCTTTCTCAGTGAGCACCTAGATGCCAAGATGAACAGAACTACCAAATTTCAGGTTTGTAGCTTTAATAGTTTTAGAGATCTCAATCAGTGAGTGAGTGGTATTTCGTATATATATGTGTGTGTGTGTGTGTGTGTGTGTGTGTATACACATACATACACACACACACATACATATACACTAGCTATTGGTACTGCTACGGGTTTGATATAATTAGCCACATGCACACAGTGGAGGAGGAGAGGCCTCGGAAAGACAGGCCTCCAAAAGCACTTTGCAGGCCTTGTTCGGCCTCCTCCGCCCCCAGCCCTGGCATTTTTACAGAGGAGTGATAGGTTGGGGGGAGAAAGGAAAGCCAGACACCGTAAGTCTTTTCAGAATCTTTATTCAAACAGTCAAAAAAGAACAAAGAGGCCTCAGTAGGCCTTCCCTGCCCCCACCCCTGGCATTTTTGCAGAGAAGGAGAGTGATAATTTGAGGGAAGGAAGGAAAGCTGGACACTGTAAGTCTTTTCAGAATCTTTATTCAAACATGTAGGACTGGGGGTTAGAGTTAAAAAGGTGGACAGGAGCTGCAGGGGGGTAGGACTGAGGGGTTAGAATTAAAAAGGCAAGCAGGAGTTGCAGGGAGATAGGGGTTAGAATTAAAAAGGAGGAAAACAGCCTACCTGAATGACATGTTTGTGCTTGCTGCTATTGGTGGCGTGAGAGAGAAACCCAAAATGAAACAACAGGCTATGAAAGCCCTTCAATCAGGAGAAGGGAAACAAACATTGTTGAATATTTTGTCAAATCACAACCCTCTACCCATCCTGAAATTAAATATGCCAATAAATCTTAAATAACTCACATAAAATATAATATTTTAAAAAATCCTTTCTTAGTGAGCGCCTAGATGACAAGACAAAGGTGTGGGAAATTTCATATTCCTAGTTTCAATAGTTTGGAAGGTCTGGTGATGTCTCAGTGAGTGAGTGAGTCATTTTTTGCTTTTATATTTATAGATGAGGTATATTTAATTTGAAGTCAACATATTTTCATCTTAGTCTAATGCAACTTAAAAATTGTTTTGTGTGTATTTGATATCTGAGAATGTTTATTAATGATTACTAAGATGATCTTGGAAATGAAATACAAGATATGAAACATTAACCAAATGCTTTGGGCTTGCTCACTGCTGCCAATAAACTGGGCTGAAATACACAGAAATAACTTAATCCAATCATTGAGTGCCAGGGTTGAATATACTCTTCTTAGTTAATTCCCCGTGTGTAATATGCAATCCAACATATCTTCTACAATTATAGAATTTTTCGTGCATGGAGAATTATTGGCCGTAAAATGGACGGTATTCTTTAATCTGAAGCACATTGTTTACTTTTTCTAGGATGTTTCTTTGAGTTTCAGTCTATCTTTAGCCCTAGTAATCCCTGTTCAAGAACTAGCCTGATCTGACCTTTCTTAGCTTTTCTTAGATCAGCCATGCTGCCTCTTGCTGTGGCATTATGTAAACAAACCTTATTCCAAAAATTGAATTCTTACATTCATCCAAAATGTATATATGTATATTGAAGTACAGAAATCCAATATATAATTTCAAGTTCACCATGTAAACATGCCTTTATCTCTATTAATACAATATGTTAAATCATGTAAATCAGGGGTCCCCAATCCCAGGGCCCACCACTCATACCGTGCCGCAGCCTGTTTGAAACCTAGAATAGGAGAGATTGACAGGCATGCATATGTGAAGCTCCACTTGTGTTAGCAGACAGCACTTGTGCTTGTGTGCAAAGCTTGATTTGCATAAATGGAGCTTCACTCATGACTGCAAGCACCCTCCGTTCGCTCAAGTGGAGCTTTGTGCACAAGTACAAGCACCCTATGCTCACATGTGAAGCTCCCGTTGTGAGAGTGGAGGGCATGTGTGTCCCCCACTTTCACAAATGGAGCTGCGAACAAGTGTGCACATGCTCCTGCCACTCACATGCCCCTCCAACCGAACCGAGCCACTAAGCTAGAAAGGTTGGGGACTGCTGATGTAAATAATCCTTACCTTGCAACCATTCATTTAATGAGGGTTGAAATTTACAATGGCACTGACAAAAAGTGATTAACAACTGTCCTCACATTGACAAGAGGAGGAGGAGGAGGAGGAGGAGGAGGAGGAGGAGGAGGAGGAGGAGGAGGA
>JANHFO010003002.1:107180-121916 GCA_032468095.1 Pareas carinatus | reverse complement strand
AAATTCAACTACACTTTCCTCTTTCATGTTTCCATTTTTGACAATTTCAGGCACCATTCACAAGCAGCACATCTTCCTTGCATGTTCTGTCAATTTCAAATTGAACTTGATCATAGCCGTAATCAACCTCTTCTTCTGCATCAGTGGTTGGAGCATGAACCTGAATGATAGTCATATTAAAAGCTTGTCCACAAAATTTAATTGATATTATCTGGTCATTGATTGCATTGTAGGCAAGTACTGTTCTTGCTATACTCTTCCTAACGCTAAAAGCAACACTGTTTCTTCTTTGTTTTTCATGAACTAATTAATGTTATGATCTTGTGAAAATGTCCAATCCTAGTCCATCTCAATTCACTGGTGCCTGAGATGTCAATTTGTAGGGATTTCATTTTGAAATCAATTTGTAGAGATTTTAAGAGCATTTCATTTAAAATGAAATGCTCTTAAAAACCTCTCTATCTTTTTAAAATAAATAAATAAAATAAATGGGGCTGATCTCAAAGACCATCCTGAAATGTCAAATGATTCAAAATACAGCCCTTGTATGTTCACTTTAGAGCAGTGATAGTGAACCTATGCCATGCATATCGTAGGTGACACATCATGACATTTTGGGTGACACACTAACGTTCGTTAACACCCAACAACTATTCTCAAAAACCCGCACCCTTCTCATGTGATTTTTCAGGGGCTGTGTAGGCTGTGCAAGAATGAGGTGTGCTCTCGCGTGGTCTCTGGAAGTCGCATGAGTGGCCTGTGCTCTTGTGCAACCTCCGGACCGTTTGAAAATGGTGTGAGCATGGGATGTCCTTTCATGCAGTTTTTGGAGGCTGCAGAGGCTGCAGAACAGCATTCTCTAAAGCTGTTTCAAGATCAAAGACCTCATGCAATGTGGAGCAGTCTTAGGGAGGCTCCCGAGGCCTTTCAACAGAAAAGAGCACCACTTGAAGGTAAGCAGGACATGGCAGATCCTGGGGAGGGGTGAGACATGGGGGGAGGGAAATTGTATCTCATGTTTCTTTGGGAATAGTGCAAGGCAACCTTTTTGAGTGACAATGGTGGCACCAGGCCTGATATTAAGGCCCAGGTTAGCAATAGCAATAGCAGTTAGACTTATATACCACTTCACAGTGCTTTATAGCCCTTTCTAAGTGGTTTACAGAAATCAGCATATTGTTCCCAACAATCTGGGTCCTCATTTGACCGACCTTGGAAGGATGGAAGGCTGAGTCAATCTTAAGCTAGTGGGACTCGAACTGCTGAACTTACTGGCAGCCGACTGTTAACAGAAGTAAAATGCGGTACTGTACTCTAACCACTGTGCCAACTCAGCTCTTAAGTGCCGGTATTCAGAATGGCCTAGATGGGGTTGGGGAGATAGAGAATTGTTTGTTTTGTTTGGAGTATGTGTGCGAGTGAGACACACCAGCAAGTTCAAGTTAGGCATTTTCTAAATTTTTGACATGCCAAGGCCAAAAATTTCATGACCATTGCCTTAAAGTTTGGATACTGTATTGCTATGTAAAACTGTTGCTGTGGGGGCTGCACTGGTTACCAGTATGTTTTCAAGAACAATTCAAGGTACTGGTTATTACTTATAAAGGCTTCAGGTTCTAGATGTCTTCAAGCTGTAAGGATGTGTTGAAAAAAAGTCAGGGACAAGGAGGCAAGGTGATTGGTTTATCTCATAAATGAATACATGTATGGGGGATGTGGAAAGTGAGCATTTCCAGATGACTCCACCTTAATTAGCTCCCTGTAACTGAAAAAGTGCATCCAAAGCAACAAATGCCATTTCTGTTGCAGACTAGTTAAAACCCTGAAGTAATCAAAGCTCCCCCCCTCTCTCCCCCTCTCCTGATATTATTACTGTTATCATCTTTAGGCTGAGAAATTAAGTGGAGTAGAAACTAACGCCATTTAATATTTGTCACTCTAGCATATTAGCAGAAGACATGACGACTCTTGTAATGCTATAGAGAACTAATCAACATCACATGCAAACTGGAAATGGCATTAGAATATAAATGTTTCTATTTTCAAAAGAAAGCCCTTTTCACTATCTGGGATTTATTTATTTTCAAGAAAGAATGAAACAGGCGACAGCATAGGCCTAAAACAAAAGCAGCAAGCATAAATGATTGCTTCATTTTCCTGGTCTTGATACTATATTCATATTTTTCTGTCTATAAGATGACTCCATGTATAGGATGCCTTATTTACAAATGGTGTTAGCTTGTCTCGACAGTTTCGCGACCGTGCTTCTCTCGACTTCCCATGTATAAGGCGCCCCTTCATTTTTAGGTAAATATTTTAAAGAAAAAATATTGCCTTATACATGGAAAAATACGGTAGTGTTTAAAATTCTTCAGGCAGCAGTACTACTGATAGGAAACATGAACCTGATGCTATCTGACTATGCAACTATTGGCTAACTCTGGCATGGACTCTCTGACTGCAGTACCTTGCCTGGAAGGAGAACATTTTTTTCATTTCTACTTGAGAAAGAACAATTGCGCTAGAATAGGGATTGACAAAGTGAAGCCTTGGGGTCACAGACAGTCTTTTGGGGGCGTTCCCAGTGCAGGTGCTGAAATTGATGACACATTTTCCCTCCAGCCTGGTTCAGGAAACATACAAAATCTCCAGTGTATAGCCCTAAAACTGGCCCCCTCCTGCTCCAATATCCTGCTCAGTTCAATAGCTGATACAGATAGCTGATTCAACCTTACCCACACAGCAGCATCACTCCATTCACTGAGGCGCTTGCTCTCCCATAAACTGAAAAGATTCTCAGTTAGAATGCAGAAGCACAAAGTCCTATGCCTAAATAGGGCAGCTTTTTACTCCAATGGGAGGTAGGAGAAATGGCATGGTTTGCATCCTGAAAAGTCAGATGTCAGTCAGTCAGCCATTGAATTCTTTACAACAGCTGCCGGAAAACATGCTGATGCTCACAAAGACTAAGTAGCCTAATTGTCAATTTTGTTTCATAGTGGTTACAAAAAGAAAAAAAGAAGAAGGAAGGGCTGTTTAAGTAATGGCAGGAAAAAGAAGAGGAAAGAAAGAAGAAGAGAGGGTAAGGGCAAATGGGTCAGGCTGCATGATGCTTTAAGATCTCTTGTTAGCTAAATGAGATCCCTTCTTGGCACTGAAGGCTGTAGGTAGTTTCTGGCAATAGGCTGTCATCCAGAGCAAGGGTAGGCAATTCATTTTTCCAAGGGGTCACATGCGATGCTGGGACTCTTGTGGAGGATGAGTCAATAGGGCAACTGTTCCAGCTGAAGGCCAGACAGAATGGGCAAAGGGCCCGATGTGGTCTACAGGCAGTAGGATGACCTTTGTGGCCGTTTTTCTAATCTCATGACAAGTACCGGGAAGGGAAGAAAGAAGTTTTTTCTCTGACAGCACAAAATTGTCATCATTGAAGAAAGATGTCTAGGGCTTTGTTCCTTTGCTACATCTAATATCTTTCTCTACTCACACCCAAGAATGGTAGAATATCTTACAAAATACTTACAACCCCCATAAAGTATGTATATGTGTCCATATTTGCTAACTTAGGGAGCGGTGAATTTTAATATTTTTCATTGAAGTACAAAGTGGCTTAAGAGTCCTCTTCTGTGTGACAAACAACAGTGACGTTATTAACATCCTCAGGTTGAGAGATAAGATGAATATTGTTCCTGATTATAGAAATTACTTCCATTCGCCTCCCTTCTTGTTTATAAAAATGGCTGTGCTGAATACTTGAATGTAACACTTATTCATACACGTTGCTGCTGGATCCTGAATGTCTAGCTGACCAAGCGTGGCTCCTGGCTGTCTGACCTGTCCGAGTGGTCAGCAGATGTTAGTGAGCAATTCCCCCCTCCCGGTTGCTTAGACAGCCTGGAGTCTGTCCAAACTGATCCGTTGATTGGTTGTTATATTGAGCCAGTTCCTATATAAGGGAATGGGGGAATAAGAAGCGTTTGCTTGCTACTGTTACTTGCTGCAGTCTTGCCAATAAACCTTGTTGCGGTTAATCTGAGGACTCCAGCCCATTTCTTAGTGATCGAACCTAACAATTGCTACCTATTTGAAATTCTTACAATGAACGTTAATGCAAACATTACAACACTGAACTGTTAAACAAAGGTGTTTTAGCCCAAATACAAAACAAGCAAAGCCATTTTTAGGTGCGCACAAATAGATTTCATGATTCGTGATGGGCGGTATGTTGCAGTACTACTGCTCCACTCCTGATCTTGTCATAGTAATGGTGAAGGTGGGAAGGTAACCCCCTGTTCAGATGGGAACCCCAGTCAACAAGATTCCCATCTTCACTGAAAATGGACATGGCATTCAGGTGAATACTGTTGGATCCCTGATGTCTGACTGACCAAGCGAGGCTCCAGGGTGTCTGGCTGGTCCAAGTGGTCAGCAGATGTTATTGAGCTAATTCCCCCCCTCCCTGGGGCTGTAGACAGCTTGGAGACTGTCCAAGCCATTTCTGTTGATTGGTTCTTTCGTTTTGGCCAGTTCCTATATAAAGGAACTGGGAATAAGCTCGTGTTGCTCAGTTACTGTTACACTCTTGCCTTTAATCAGCTAAGTTGCTGTTGACTCCGAGGACTCCTGCCTTTTCCTTCTAAGACAAACCTAACAAATACACTTATCCTCACTACAATCCTTGCCCATAAGTACAAGAAAATTGGAGATTCTAGTCCAGAATGCAACTTCCACAAATTTTTATTTCAGTGTAGGTAAGAACTTTCTGGGTTTGTTTCAACTTTCTTAAAGACTTAAACATCACAGTCAAATGTATGTACCCAGAATCATTTTCTCCCCAAATTTTAATAATCTGTGCTCTTTTATTTTCCAGAACTATTGGCACTTGCTTGTAAGTAAATTGTCACAAGGGGTTTATTGTGAAGCTTTAATTACAGTAAACCACAACTATATCCCATAATTCAATAGTGTACTTGCCACAGCTGCCTTAGAGTCTAAGAAGAAAGCTTTTGTTTGCAGATTTATGTCATCCTGACTATCATGAAACATTCTAGCGTTAAGATTTAAGCATGCATTTTCTTTCAATTACATGCCAAGGAACAGCTGTTTTCAAAGAACAAAGCAAAGAATTGCTGTCCTTAATCCAGCTGGAATTAAGGGTAGTGCTGTAAATATACAGTCTCCTTTGAGTTGAGTTTTTGCTCCTGCCTTAGTGAATACATGCACGTGTTACTAAGATTTGTAGATTGGAAGTTTTTTGCAACACTATAAAAGCTTGTCTTATTGACTATCGTCTACCAGCATGCAGCCCAGGGGTAAGAAAGAAGAAGTCTGCTCAACAGACAAGTTTGACTCCTGTTGATTGGGAAGGGCTCTTAAAAGAATTCTTATGATTTATTAAAATCACTTGAAGCCACTATATATAATGGTACTATATAATTGGAAGGTAGCATTTAAACCATCAAGCTCAACCTGCTGATTGGTGCAGGAATCCTCATGAAAGCATTGTAGATAGATTAGATTTATTAGATAAATAGATAGTTCAGGCTCTGCTTGAAGGTATCTAAAGAAGGGGAATCCCACCTCGCCCATTTCTGTCTCCAGGATGAATGATGCAAAGTCAAGAAAAGCATGCCTGTTCTTGCCTAAACTTAAAGACAGAATGGAAAAGCAAGGCATGTCTGAAAACAATGAGGGAAAATAGCACAAGCATCAGTATTCATTGCTGCAGTCATTTTAATTGGTATTTGGAATGGAAACAGAGAGCCAGTTTGGTATAGTAGTGAAGGCACTAGAATTGAAAATGGAAGATACTCCTGAAATCTTGGCAAGAAAACTGCAGGGACTGGTACAGTCACCACACACACACACACATACACACACTTCAGGAGGGGAGGAGCCAAACCAATTGCTTCGTCAGCCACACCTTCTCTATGGCAGGAATCAGTGCATGGAAACATTTTCTGCAAGGCCTCCTTTGCCTGGAATTATCACTAGCAGCCTGAGACCCTTTTCCATAAACTTTTATTGAACAGAATGTTTATACATGCCATTCTCTGGTCTGAGCAACATGCAAATTAGCCCCTTAAGATTCCAAAGTTCTGATTTTAAATAAGCAGCTAAGTTGGTCTGAATAAGGATAACTGTAAAATGAATCAGAACATGGAAAGGCAAGTGGTATAAAAGCTAGAAAACAGAAAATGGTCTCAAATGGAAATGTCTTCTGTCAAGAAAAGCAGCTGTCACTGGCGGATACTCTTAATATGGTCAAGAACTTCCAATTTATGAGGCATCTGGCTAAGTGTTGTGATTGAAGTGTGAACGTCGCTTCTGAAAACCTGTTCTTTGAGGCCTAGCAATTTTCTTCTGACAGTGAGAAGGGACGCCATACAGGATTGTGTATTATAAAACATAATAGAACTGAGGCCCAAGATGCAACCAACCTGTCACAGAGATGGCCTGTTGGTGCAAATGCATAGTATGATTTGTTATTAGAAAAAGTGAACATCTTTGCCTGCATATGGGGAAGAATAAAGTTAGGAGTGCCAACATACTTCTATTCCAATTATCTTCTCAAGGAATCGATCTGCTGATCTGAACTGAGGTAAGGAGAGACAGAAATACAGCATTCTGCCCATTGGACTGTGTGGTGTAACTTGATCCATCATAATTTTGGGAGAAAAACAAGGAAAGAATAATAAGGAGAGTTAAACACATATGTGAGGACATCTGTTTATGAAGTGGACTGGCAGTGTTTTACTAGCACGGGGAATTGATGGAGTCAAAATGTCTAGCTGATTTACATATTTGAATGAGAGAGGGTAAAAACCCAAGATAGTAGCCACAAGCAAAAGCACTATCCCCTTTTAATGTGCATCAACATATAGGGTATAAGGGATGCGGCTTCAGTTAGGTAGTCACAATCACCATTTTTATTTTTTTGACTCCACCTTTATGTGCTCCTGCTGAATGCATGTGCTGCAACATGTTAAGCCAAAAGGCTCTGGGATGAATCAGAGGAAGTTCCATCTCATCCTGAGCAATTTCATTTCTGCTGTCGGTTAGGTCTCTACTAGTATTTCTCAGAGCTCTGTTTTTTGATATCTAAATTTGTTGAAAGTTGCAGCCAGTTACAATGATTGTGAAGCTGAACCACAGACCTTGTTTGCAGGTTAGAGAATTGGTCCTCTAAATTAGTACTGTCTTAGAAGTGCTAAATGGTTGGAACTGTGTTTAAATTTCTGAAGACAGAGTAGTGAGTGGCTGAGTTTCTTAATCCATAGGGTTGTATTAGTCTGTGCAAGAGTTATTGTGGCAGAGAATAGGGAGACATCTTTAAGCCCAATCTTTAGAGTCCCAGACAACTAATAGAATTTAGACCCACTAAACAATAGCATTCAGTTTGAAATTCAGGGGGGAAAAAGTCTCAGAAAACCATTATTATCATTACAAATTGGTTAAAATGATTATTTTTCTTCAAAAAATAATAATTTAGCACTTAATGATTTTCATATGAGAGTCCACATTATCAGTGATTCCAAAATTGCTCTTTAACGGTGCCGCTAGATTCAGGCATCAGATTTGCTAATATCTTATTCCTCCCTTTCATTTCTATTTATTTGATGTTGTGGGTTGGCGCTCAGAGAAGCTTGTGGAGGTTAAATCTTTCTGATAGCTCTAATTAAAAGAATCAGGTGATGGAACAAATGCTACCTCTGCTTGAGACTCCAGAGAATCACTATCAGAGAGTTAAGAATCCAAAGTTCGAATGTAATAACTACAGTACATGGCATAAAAAGGCAGCTCCTTTTTCCAAGATTCCCAAGATTTTTTTGTTTTAAGTTTGCCCTATGATTTTATCATGCTTTGACATTTTACTGCATCAATTGAAGAACTTGATTGAATAAGTAAATCAAAGACGAGTGGGCTCCCTTAGAGACATAAGTAGGAGTGATTCTTTTCTAGCCCATGTTATCCTTGCAAGGGGTTAGGGATCAACAGATAACCTCAACTCAAAAGTCTTCGGGGATTTATTCATGGACAGATATATTGAATGAAAGAATGGAAAAACAGATTTCTTTGAAGCAGCAGATCAAACTCATGATTGCTGTTAGAACACTGTGAACAGCCTTCATGGGAGAATGGATTAATTCTGAGCAAAATTCGTTACATGAAAAGATGAGCTCCCTTTCAATTATTTGGAAAGAAGAAACAGATACCAGTTTCATATGCTGCATGACTTGTTTAATTATAGTTTCTGGAATAAATCAAAACTTGCTGAGTTCACACAATGTGCTAAACTATCACCCTTGCTTTGGGTTTACATATTGTACTAAACTATAAAGTGGATTTGGATTAAAGGTGGGATGTGAGGCAAAATAGAGAATAGTTTCTCCTCCAAATGACTGCTAAAGAATAACTGAATAAAATGGAAAGTGCTCAATAATTTACTTTTAAAATAGTCTGAGCAGGAGATCACATGGGGTTTGGCAAATTATCAGCACCACCTTAGTTTGGATGCCCAAGTGAAATTTAATCTGGACTACTATAAATCCATTTGCTAAGGAATGTAGTTGTTTCTTGAGGGGGGGTCAGCATACTGAATTTGTTTCCTTTTAGGGTAGCATAACTCTCTTATTTATTTACACAGATGTGTATGCCATTTCAATATGACAAACTCTAGGGGCTAATCCTCATTACCTCCTTGTTCAGTTCCAAGATGGCTCATTTAATTTTGACAGAAGATGTATTCTCGCAGCAAGGGCTCCATCTCAGAATCAGGAGCAGTTGGTTAAGATGGAAGCTGATAAAGATGATCTAGCAGGAAAGACAGTTTTCCCATTGAAGAGTTGAACCAAGCTCTCCTACAGGAGGAGTCTCCAAATTTGGCAACTTTAAGACTTGTGGGCTTCAGCTCCATGGCTGCTGTGGATCTCTGAGAGTTGAAGTCCACAAGTCTTAAAGTTGCCAGGTTTGGAGACTCCTGTCCTACTTTGCATTGAGGAGTTGTCTTAAAATGGTGGGCAATTTTCATGGATCCAATTGGCCCACTGCAGAATCAACTTCTGCCATCCAGCCTTAGATTGCTGTGCCACCATGGTATTTTTATTTGACTGCTAGAAGGACCATAAGCTTGTCCAGCAACTAAAGTTTTATTGCTTGGGCTATGAGAAATATTAATTTCATAAGTTAGCAACTTTCACAAGGTTCCTAAAAGCCTTTGTTGACTTTTGCATTCCTTTCTCCACAACTGCCAAGCACCTGACTAAGGTTCTGCTATCTGGGAAGCAAGGGGCAGGAGAGGCACAACTGATGTTCCAACAGTGGAGGTTGAAGACATCTGCTATTCTAGAGAGGACCCATGCTTAGTCTGAGTGCATTGATGACCTGTTGTTGTTGTTGGTACCAGCAGTGGGGGTCTCCAACATGGTAGTACAGAAAAGCGGAGTGGAGCAGGGAAGTGAAAGATTTTAGCTTGACCAAGGTTTGAGGGAGGGGAGAACGTAGGAACTAGAATCTTCTTTCACTGTCTATAATGGCAGAAGAAAAAATATTGAGGAATAGGAGAAAGAGCTGCATCCAAGAGAAAGTCAGATAAAAGAAATCTGAATCCAGGGCAGAAATGTGATTCAAGAAAGCATCTGTGACATGACCATCTCTAGATCTCCTGAAGAAAAAGAAAAGTAGGGAGGAAGTACGTTCAGACTGGCAAGATTCTGCTTGTATAACCTTGTAATAAAAACAATATTAGCTTGTGCTTCCCTGGTTTCCAAGTTTGCACCTTGCACCTGACACTGTCTTGTTCCTCCCTTAGCCAATAGAGCACCAATTACTAGCTACCATTTTCTTTCCTTAGCCCAGCAAGAGGAATGTTGCAGCTGGAGTGGTTCCCAATTTGAGGGATGTGAAGAAAACACATTGATTGAGGGTATATGAGTGACCGTAAGCAACCTATCATCAACCTTTTAGATGACATAATAAACAATGGCCACGGCAAATAAAGTTTGCAATAAGGCAATAAAAATCAACCTCCAGTACTGCATTTCTTTTTGTCCATTGGGCAGCAGAATTCTCTCTGAAGGGCCTGAAATGGGCAGAGAGTCTTTACAAATTGTTGCATAGAAAACAAGTCCTCTCCTAAGGGTTATGATCTGGGGGGACATAAAAACTGAGATCCTGATCTAGTTAAAAACAGAGCAAACATGGGCTTAAGCATGTATACAAACACGGACTGAAAAAGGAATCAGAAAAAGAATTGCAGCTGATTGACTATTGTAGAGACAGCATAGGGGCATTTCTCAAACAAGCATTTTCAGAAATATTTCTTTCGGTATTAATCTTATGAAGAGGCTTATATTTTAATCTATTTTACACTTAGGAGTTTCATGGCTTTGGCCCATTGTGTTCAAAACATAACTTTGATCCCCAAATAAACTCTTTAAAAAAAAATTCTGGAAAAGACTGAAGCTGTGCGACCTCTATCACTTGGCCAAGATTTGGGTGATTATGCCAAGTCAGGTGATCGTTTCAGCAGCTCTCTGAAATGCCATCTGATGATGAAGTGTCTTTCTTGCCCTTCAAGGTTGAATGTTGCCATGATAACAAATCAGCGGTTGTCTGTGCTTTTGAAACTAATCAGGTAGTCAATGCAAAACTTTGAGCAGAGTTTAAAACAGCAATAAATGTGCTTAAATTTAAGCTCCTAGCAACCTATGAGAAGCTCTTCATGCTTTTTTAAGGTGTTCATTTTACTCATTCTGGCACTGTGAATATGTATCCTTGGATTGTACAGTTGGAAAAGGCCACTGAGGTCAATGAGTCCAATCTCTTGTTCTATGTAGAAATCCAAATTACAGCATGCCTGACAGATGGCTACCTTCCTCCCTGTCTTTGCACACATTGGATTGCACATCTAATGAATAGGCACACCATATCGGGTGATTGATTTCATTCTCAGTCTGTTCTTAATTTTATACCTTTGCATCAGTCCTGACTCCTGGTGGCTGCGTTTTCTTGGCAAGATTTCAGAGGGGGCTTAATCTTGCCTATTTCTTAGGGCTGAGAGAGAGGGCCTGGCCCAAGTCACCCAGCTGGCTTTGTGCCTCAGGCAGAACTAGAAATGACAGTCTCCCAGTTTCTACTCTGGTGTCTCAACCACTATACCAAATTGGCTCCTTCTCTTAATGTTAGGAAGTTTTTAATAGCATTTAATGAGAATCTGTCCCTCTTAAATTTAAAACCATTTTTATGCCTTGTACAGAATGAGAAGGGATTTCTTTGTGATGCTTTTCAGCTATTTGAAGATGTCTATCACTTCTCCCACTCCTTACTAATCTTTTTCTCAAGGCTAAAAATACTCCATTCCTTCAATTTCTTTTGGGAGGATTTAATTTTTAGTCCTGCAATCATTGTTGTCCTTCTCTGAAACAGGTTCAATTTCTCTGAGTGCTTAAAGTGTAGGGTCTAGAATTAGACACAAGGTTTGGCCAATTACTCACTGTGATTTGGAATTTACACCTGTTCGTTATGCACGTGCATTTCTTTTTTGCAACCACATCACTCTCTCACTTATATGGAATTTGTAATAAATAAACCATTCTACTATCTCTTTAGTTATTAATAGAAAGATTTGAGATTTGAGGAGTGAACCTGTGTCTACCTATTGCAGTGATGACGAACCTTTTAGAGACCGAGTCCCCAAACTGCAACCCAAAATTCACTTATTTATCACAAAGTGCCAACATGGCAACACCCTCCCCCTAGCCATCAGTAACCCCCAGCACCCACTCGTGACCTATAAGAGCTTGCCATGGGCCTTCCAGCAGCCTACCCTAGCTTCTGCAGCCCACTGTGAGCTATATTCCCCTCTGACCTATCTCCCCTCCTCTCTCACCTTTGCTACAGACTCCATGCTGCTTTTGAGCCGGCCATCTTACCCCAGATAGGGAAGGAAGGAAGCACTCCCATTGGGCTGCTGGATAGAGGGTCGGGTGATGTTAGAAATATCCTCAGGCACACGCGGAGAAGGGGAGGGGAGCCACGTGTTCCTCTGGCTTTCTAGTAAAGAAAGCTGTGCTGGGGCAATGGCGTGTGTGCACCACTGTCCTATTGCATATTGCTGTCCATGGTGGCAAAAAAAGAAATAACTGATAAAAGAATTTCAATATCATTTTTGAGGATAGATGGAACCATTCCTATTCACTCCCTCCAATAGCTAGTCCTGAAGTCTAGAACCCACTACCAACTTGGTGCAATTGAGTCCCCTTCAGTTCAAGTGCTGCTAACTCTCCCATCAGCAAGGAACAATTTCCTATTAACTCCTGATGCAGTAGGAACCAAGATACTTCTAGTCCTGAGCAGGCAGCATGTTTTTTACATTCTTGCATTTCAGATCCAAAGACTGAGCACACGCTGTCTATCATTGAACTAAGCAGGATCTTCCTAAAAAGTCGGGATGCTTTAAACCCCAAACATATTCACACAATTCAGCCACCTCAGTTGCCTTGAAAATGCCCTCTGTTCTCCTCTTGACTCCATTTAATTTCTCCTGCATTTCCTCTTTACTGGCTCTGATCCAAATCCAGGTCAGCTGCTTGTTGGTTCTTTCAGGCACGATCTGATCTCCAGTTCTCACCTGCTGGCACACTTCATGCTCTTTTGACCACGAACCTCTATTCAGATGACATGCTTTATTAGTACAGACTACCCACCAAATTCGCTCCTTTCAACTCAAACCTCAGCTGGGCAAGCCAACAAGACACATAACAGGGAAAAGGCCTTGTACATTCTCCCTTTATTCATCCAGAAAAAGCACTCTTTCTGACACTAACTTTTCTTTGCCTCTTAACTCCCTTTGATTCTCTTAAGCTGCCTGACTCCTGAGAAATCGGAGAAACTGTACGCCTTGTGCCTGCTAATCTGTTCATTTGAAACAGCCTATCGGACATAAAAGGCAATCTCTCAAGAATGTGATTATACACTTTCTTGTTTTCTGGAGACTGCCAGAGGTGACATGAAACATATTTGGGTCTCCAACACCCAACTGATAGGTAATAAAAAAAATTTACACTACTTTTGCTGCTGTGATTTAGTGACCGGTGTAGTTATCAGAAAGTAAAGGAAAAAGGTCTCTCAATTGACAAGGCAGATGTGTTGGGCTAAGGAGATTGATCAGGGAAAGCAGGAGAACAGAGCCGAATTCATGAACTTTTGAAAAGCTAGAAGTTAGAGGACATCCAAGGTGGGACTGGCTACAGTCCTTTGCATTCAGAGGTAGCTCTCATTGCTGCCATTCAATTTTGCACTGTAGTCATTTGAAGCCTATAGGTCAGGATGGAGTAACTAGAAATGAATGCAGAAGCAAAATAAAAGGTTAGAACATGCTCCCAGGTGCTTGAAAATAACAGTGCATGTGCTGGACCTGCTTCATACATCTTAAAAATAGATGCCTAAAGCTTCCTGCTTATTCTAGTACTTTTGCAATGTCATCTTATTAGTGCCTACTTAATGCCTTCTTAATGAGCAATATATATATATCAATGATTCTCAAATGTTGGTTCACAGGTGATCTCTGCGGGTATATAAAGTAGTTTAAGAGAGTCTTTCTGACCACTGAATAAGTAGAATAAGGACCCAGATTGTTGGGGGCAATATGCTCAGAGAGTACTGTAAAGCAATATGGGGCGGTATAAAATTTTAAGTGCTATTGGCATTACTATTAACGTTCAGAAAACTGATAATTGTGAACAGGTCTTCAGAACAGTTACCAACTATGAGTCCACATGCAATGTGCTAACTGGAATCGTGATCTCACACAAGCAACTCCAGAGCAGAAGTACGTAGAGGAAACAGACAATGATTGTCTAAAAATGGCATTTCATTGAGCCAGAAATCCATTCCTTTTGTATTCAGAGATTTCTAGGGCAGAACATTCTTGACCAGTAAATTTTAGATTATTTTTGGCACAAAAATTAGTTGAAAACGGACTTTAAACAGATTGGGGTGGGAAATCATAATCAAATACAATTATAAGCAGTATGCTATTTGTCCTCAAAGATTAAACCTCATTCTTCTAAAGAAAGAAAATTTGGGAAAGAATGTTCATTTCATTGGAGGATCTCTGCATTTTCTAAGCATTTATTGACTCGTGACTGCAGATAGATTGAGAAATACCGTTTTGAATTATATATCAATACTAGCTATTGGTACCCTTGCTCCACTACAGGTTTGGTATAATTAGCTGCCCGTGCCCCATGGAGGAAGAGAGGCCTCGGAAAGCACTTTGCAGTCCTTGTCCAGCCTTCTCTGCCTCCATCTCTGGCATTTTTGCAGAGAAGGAGAGTGATAGGTTGGGAGGGAGGGAAAGAAAGCCGAACACTGTAAGTCTTTTCAGAATCTATATTCAAACAGTCAGAAAACAGCAAAGAGGCCTCAGTAGGCTTCTCAGCTGTTTTGAGGCCTTATCTGGTCCTGCCCTTCCTGTTTTTTGCACTCACCTGCATTACTGCCATAGGTACTGGTTCAATCAGGGCCTCCAAGCAGGTTTCCGGCATGGAGAAGCAGTTTTTCCCACAGTCACCCGCCCTGCTGCTCCTCATCCCTCCATTAGTACTGTTCAATGATAAATTCAAACCCAAACAAGGAAGCCCTTCAATCAGGAGACGCTGCAAAAGCCCTCCAATCAGGAGAAAGGAAACAAACCATATTTTGTCCAATCACAACCTCTGGAATTAAAAAATT
>JANHFO010003002.1:81423-97608 GCA_032468095.1 Pareas carinatus | reverse complement strand
TTTCATTTAAACTTTAACCTTCGTAGCTTGGAGGGAAGGAAGGGGCCCTGTGCTCACAGATTCCAGCCCCTTGCAGACCAGACTGCGGCTGGCAAGAGAGGAAGTCAGCCCGGACTGCACCTGGCAAGAGCGGAGGTCAGTCCAGACTGCGCCTGGCTAGAGCAAAGTTCAGCCTGGACTGCACCTGGCAATGGTGGAGGTCAGCCTGGACTGCGCCTGGCAAGAGCAGAAGGGGGACTGGACAGGACTGGGACTAGTTGAGACCAGGAGAAAAGTGAGAACTGCCCAAGAGCGAAGACAGTGAGAGGGAGTAACCCAGAACATTGGCGGACCCTTCGAGGATAGCGGTACAAGCTCGTCTGGAATTCCCTCTCCTCCTTTTTTTATTACTATCTCCCTTTTATTTCCCTCCCCTTAAATAGCCAAGTGGGTGAGATGGATTTCACTGAGGTTAGTAGGTGTTATGAGGAGCAGAATAGTGATGTAAATACCAGACTTGTGATGGTTGTCCCTGGAGTGGATTGGCCTGATGAGACGATTCTTCAGATATTGAAGGCCCGTGCCCCTGACTAGCTAGTTTTCATGCATCTTCAAAGTGGATCGAGATTCTGCCCATGTTTTTGTCCTGTTGGAATAGAGCAGGAAAGATCCAAGCTGACTTGGGCCGGGGAGCTGCTCCTTGAATGAGGATATTCAGGTGACGATAATCCATCCAACCTTGGGGAAACCTTTGACACCCTCGAAGGAGACCCGCCCTTGGTCCACCGCCAGGACCTCTGGTGCAGAGCCCACAAGAGACCTTGATCATCGGTTCAGAACCCGGTCGTCAGTCACTATTTGGGGGTTGGGCATAAAAAATCACAAGTTTTTTCAGGGATAACACCATTGCCCGAAGGAACTATGGTAGCTGAATAGAGTGGTCCAAACAGGCGGTGGCTGAGTGGGACTTGTTAGATGTCCAGAAGAAGCTGAGCATTCCGGAGAGTCTAAAGGGCCATGCAGCAGAGGCCATTAGATATTTAACTCTAAGCCAGGAAAATCCTACAGTGCACGACTATCTCAGCATGATACAGGACCAATTTGGGCTGGATGAAACTGACCTAAATTTATTGTTGTGGCTCAGGAGGATGTATCAGAGAAGGAGTGAGTGACTGTATGACTGCATCAGTCACTTGGAGAAGTTGTTACACCAGGTGGCCGAACAGAAAGGGATGAGTGTACTTGAGGTGAACCAAGCCAGGATGGAGCAAATCTCTCTGGGTGCATTAAATTCAGATGCTGTCTGGGACCAGTTAAAGTTGCAGGTTAGAGGGACCACTTGGGGATACCATGAGCTCATTAAGAGAGTAGTCTAGACAGAAGTTGAGGAGGCAGATAGGGAAGTCACCAATGATCTGCTTTCAGAGTGAGGGCTTGGTCAGGGATCGCGGTAAACCAGGAACAAGGATGCTCATTGGACTAGGATTGAGGAGCGGTTGGAACGGTTGGAGAAAGTAATTGCTTCCTTGTTGGCAAGGATTGGATTGGACCCTAAAGGGGGTCCCAGAGGAGAACTCAACTCAGTATGCAGACAGGAGCTTCCCGTTTAAATGATGAGACCATGAAGCAGGTGATCTGTTACAGTGGGGGTGCAGGTCACTACCAACACACATGTACCAGGCCATCGAAGCCCCAAAACCCTGGGAAGCCGGGAAACTACCGAGGGCCCCAGTGAGGGAGCCAACTAGGGGCCCAGTGATACTTTAAATTCAAGCCTCAAAGCTTGGAGGGAAGAAAGAAAAGTCTCATTTTAACTTTAAAACTCGTAGTTTGGAGTGAAGGAAGGGGCCCTTTGCTCACAGATTCCAGTCCCTTGCAGACCGGACTGCACCTAGCAAGAGCAGAAGTCAGCCTGAACTGCACTTCGCAAGAGCGGAGGTCAGCCCAAACTGTGCCTAGCAAGAACAGAGGGGGAGTCGGATGGGACTGGGACTAGTTGAGACCAGGAGAAAAGTGAGAACTGCCCATGAGCAAAGACAGAGAGAGGGAGTAACCCAGGACATTGGTGGTCCCTTCAGGGATAGTGCTACCTAATTATTAAATTAATTATTTTATTTTATTTATTTATAATTAATCAATTATTGATTTAATTATATTAAATATTTTTTATATTTCATACAGCTGATCAAAATAAAAAGGCAAGAGTATTTGCTTTTTTTGTGACCTATGTATAATACCTAACGTAATTTAATGTACTGAGATTTATGGGAGGAAACTTTATTTTATGATGACTTGAACAGAAACCATATTTCACAGCTTAGAACTACCAGTAGTCTCATTTAAATACAGGCTTCCCAAATGGCATTTCCAAAACAAGCTTCCAGTATGACTTGTGCTGTTCCATCAACAAAAACTTTACATTCCTCTTTCTGCTTTGTGTTGCTGCTGGTTGCTGGAAAACATATTGCTTGACTGAGAGAGTGCCTGAGGTGAACTAAAATATATGATCCTACAGGGCTAAACCTGCCGCATCCATGGGGGAGAATAGTGAAGGCTTATCAGAGCAGGTGGTGAAATTGTTCTGATTTAATGTTAATATATCTCATCAAAGATAGTGTTTGACTTGCAACTAGGATTGAGCCCAGAACTGCAGTCATAAACCATTGCGGTTGTTAAATGGGTTACCACACGACTGTGACTAAGGTATTGGCAGTAAACATGGTGGTTGTTAAGTGAATTTATTCATTGGGTGGTTTTTTTGCAAAACCAGAAGTAAACACTGGAAACCAATGTGAAAAATCATGGTCATGTGATGACAGGATGCTGCAAACAGCCATAAAGATAGTCTAGTTGTCAAATGCCCAAAATACAATCATGTGATTGTGGGGGCGAGGTTGCTAGGGCCATCAGAATCAGGTCTTAAGTATGTTTATGAGGATCTGATGCAACTTTAAATGGTTGCTAAGCAACTGGCCATAAGGTAAGGACCAAGTATAGTAATGATATGATGATCATCTTCACTGTATAGTTGTTATCATTAGTATGGTATCCACAATCGATTTTTTCTCTTCAGAACCCACATAGAGATTTACTGTCTTGTAAACTGTTCTGGAAGTTAAACCGAGGTCACTCTAATCACAGTCATTTGGCAATTGTTTTAAATGAAAGTGTGCTACCATCTGTCCAGACAACTTTTGGAAGGGAATTCAAGGCCTCTGAAAATAAGTCTTGTCCCCTCCTCAGTGCTGTGCAAATTTCAAAAGGCTTTAAGTCATTTACTCTAAAGGCATACATTCATCTCTCTCTCACTCTCTCTCTCTCTCTCCCCTTCTCTGAAATAATTTATTATCTTTGGTAAAATTAGAACGAAAATAGAATAATAGTAGGATGTCTGAGAAAGCAACCAGTTGCTAATTTATTTTGTACATTAGGATAAATGTTCAACATAGTATGGAGTGTATTAAATAAAAATATAACATTGTAAGTCTTTTACCAAGGACATTTGCATTCTAAGTCGCTGCACATGAAAGTAAATGTTTACACTTTTTGCAAACTGCTGGAGACAACAAATGTGAGTCCCTAGTATGGCCACACTCTCAAAGTTATGAGTTTATTGACTAGGGTTTTACCACTTATTCTACTACACTATTTTAGGAAAATTTCAAAGGGATCAGTGTCTAGTGAATAAAATATGAATTAATATTAGATTTTGCCTGGATTTCCTACACCAGGGATCCCCAACTCCCTGGGCCACAGCCCACTACTGGGCCGCGGCCCATTCAGAACTGACTGCAGAAGTGGGAGGCAAATGCACACATGTGTGTAGCTGTACTTGTGCACGCAGTGGGCAGGTGAGTGCATTAACAGGTCCATTTATATAAGCAATGGGTGTGCATGCCTGCCGCTTGTGCAAATGGAGCTGTGCATGCTTGCTTACCGCTCATGCAGAGCCATCCACTGTCCCTCTCCTGCCAGTCTGCAAAGCTGAGATTGTCAATAATACTTGTAGATCACCTGTGGTAGAGCTGAGGTATGAGGGTACATCCATCCTTGTGCTCTTTGATCTCATATGGCTTTTGATTCCATCAACTATGATATCCTGAGTTGGCTCCATGTGTTGGAGAGTGATTGCACTCTTTTGTGGTGATTCTCTTAATTTATCTAGGGTTGATTCTAGTTGGTGTTGATTATTCCATAAGTCTCTCTTGTGAGACACTTCAAAGTTCTGTTCTCTCCCTTTTCAACATCCATGTGAAACTGCTGTGTAAGGTCATCTGCTGGTTTGGGGATCGATATCATCAATATGTTGATGATATCCAATTTTCCAATTCAACCTTGAGCTACAAACATTTTCTTCTATCAATATCCAATTTTATCTTTTGATTTTGGACTAGTCAAGCGAGGCTGTCGAGGTATAATAATTGGGTTGTAGAAATAGCTTCCAATCTGATTGATTCATGTTGACTAGATTGCACCATTCTATACATTTACATCTGCAGCAAGACACAAAATCCTGGATGTGGCTTCCTGATTATTTGCTAAACCAAATAAAGTAATAGAAGACAAAAAGGTACAATTCAGCAGGCATTAGTTACCAAATTCTACATTTAATTATTTTACCATGCCATGCTGAATCTGGAGGGTAGAGGGTGGGGAACATTGAAAATCTTGGATAAATCTCCATGAACTCCATGAACAGGCTCTACCTGTTGCCATATTGTCTCTTCCACTAGGGCTCTCATTCTCGGTCCTCAAGTTAAGGGTGACTCATCAGTGCTGCCCACTGTAGCGTAATAAACCTAGCTGACCCAAGTTCCTGATATACTTTGGGTTGTTTCCAAAATAGATGACTTCATTAGGAAATTATAGAAGTAATTCTGCTTTGAATTAAAGAAAGTAATCCTCATATACCTGAAATAGTCCAATTTCATTTACCTGAAACTGAAATTAGTAAGCAAGGGAAATGGATTTACCTGCAAGATTTAGCCTTTGGTCAAATATTAGCTATATGGAATGGGTCTAAGACTTCATGAATAAATTTAATTTGTGCCTCTTCAGGATTATATTAAACTGCCAATAAAGGGTATACTAGCAAAATGTGAGTTTTTTTCTGAAAGAGCATTAATCACTCTATCGGCCCCTTTATAGTGTTTACTGACCTGGGAGTCTCATTCAATTTGTTGGGATTAGAATGTGTGAAGTTTATATCCATATTGAATTGATACTATTCGTTGGTATCGTTTTAAGTTTGCACTCTCCCCAAACTAAAACATTTATGATTGACCGTGAGATAGAGAGATGAAAGTTCATATTGCAAAAAAGTTATGAACTTCGATCAGTTTCTTTAGCGACACCTTGGAAGCCATATTACATTTTAAAGCCTGTCATTTTCATTTATTGAAATGTATGCATCCGGTTGCTCTCTGTGGAGAGAGATTGTCATGACACAGTAGAAGCTGTAATCGATGTCCCTGGTGAGGAGGACTTTAAAATGATATCCAGCATGACTAACATCTCAGCAATTCACCTGTGCAAAATATTTTTCTCTGTAGAAGAGGAAATTATATGTATGGTTGTCATCTAAAGGAAACATTTTACTATCATCATTTTTCCAATTGCCCTGATATTTACACAATGCTGCATGTCTCCACCCACTGCAAAAAAGTGTGCACTTTTTGTGTAATTTTCTTTGTGTCATTTTCTTTCATTTAGAAATCATTGTGGTCAAAACTGCCATTGTTTCTCTGATTCTTTCAGCACCATTTTCCAGATTTGAAAGTTTGTGCTGACAAATTTTTGTAACATCAACCGTTAGACAGAATTCTTGTGAAATGTACTAAAAAGGCTTCTGAGAATTCAGAGGGGTTTAATATGTTACCATTTCCACAGTGATTATCTAATTCATATATGTGTATGCTTGTGTGTTTATATAAAGATAAAGGTTCCCCTGCACATGTGTGCTAGTTATAACCAACTCTAGGGACAGTGCTCATCTCCGTTTTTAAGCCAAAGAGCCAGCGCTGTCCAAGGACATCCCCATGGTCATGTGGCCAGCATGACTGAACGCCTAAGACGCATGGAGTGCTGCTACCTTCCCATCAAAGTGGTCCCTATTTTTCTACGTGCATTTTTACATGCTTTTGAACTGCTAGGTTGGCAGAAGCTGGGGTGAGTAATGGGAGTTCACTCCCTTACGTGACACTAAGGATTCGAACTGCCGAACTGTTGACCTTCAGATCGATAGGCTCAGCATCTTTATTCGCTAAGTCACCACGTCCCCTGTATATATGTATATATATATATTCCAAAATGGATGATACACATGTCTCTGTCTATGTATGTTGTGTGCACACATATACACAGAGTACATTCATATATTTTCAGTAAACTGGAAATTTGTACTTCTATTAATCTGTTGTTGTTGTTTTTTAAAATATTTTCCTGTTTAATCAGACAACACTGAAACTCTCCAGATGTCCTAAGGAGTTATTGAATGAAAAGTTATAAATGACATCATTCTCAACTATACCGGCGCCTTATCTCCCTTTTTGCTTCAAAACAGCAGATTAATTATTTTAAGGGGGTCATTCAATATAAGGTCCCAACATCCCACATTGTCTTTGCTATTGTGGCCTGCAGAAAGCTTTATTTCAGAACATCTGGAGACTCATAGGTTCTCTGCCCTGATCACTTTCATAAAGTTTCTTGAAAAATACATCCCACTGCCAATTCTTGTCTAATTCTGTATTGATTTCAGTGGAAGCCTTGTCACAAAAATGTAATTATGGGAAAGTGCTTAGAAGATAATAATTAAACAAACAAACCAAAGCTATAAGAAAGCTCTTTTCTGGCTTTATCTGCATTACCCAGGTGCCTCATCACCATAGCAGAAATTAATGCCATTCTGGAGGTCAGGAACACATGACACTAATAGCCCTTATTAATGTTCCCTTCATCTTAAAAGTGACCTTAAGATATAGTTTTCTTCTCTACTTCCAAAGTTACACTTTCTCCAGTTTTGTTGTGTTTTTGTTCAGTCTACAGTGATTCTGATTGACTGCAAGCTTACACCAGCAGTTCATTGATTACTTTGTAAAGAAAGAACCCTCTTTTTAACTGAGCCAATGCTTAACATTTACTTTAATGTTTCTTTACCTTTCTTTACCTGTCTTGCTGAAATAGCATAGAGGTTAAGATCTTTGCTAAGCTTAGAGAAGGTTGGCAGTTCAAAATGTGGCAGAAAATATTTTTTAAAGATCTTTTTCCTTTTGCGGAGTACATAGATTTCCTTTCTTGTTTTTTTTAAATAAGTTCTTTTTTCAGTTGCTGACCTATAAGCAGTTTGAGTATGTTTTATTTCTGAGGTTAACACCTTTCTGCCTCAAACTTCGGGAAATAAGGTTTTTTTTTAAAAAAAGATTCCTGTTGTATCTACATTTATTTGCACTTTGAGGTTTTAGCCCTGTATACATAGATCAGCTGTCTACTTGTATGCATTTGTGTCTGTACATATATACAAAATTGCATATAATCAGGGAGAACAATTCATGGAAAGGAAAATGATTCAGGTTTTTTTCTGGATCAAAGTAGTGAGAGGGCATAGCAAAAGGAGTTATCCAGTGGTAACTTGCAGTCTAAATAGAATCCCACTAATTGTTTATTGTTTAATAAAACATTTAATAAATTGCTATTGTTACTATTATTATTTGCCTTTGAGTCAGTTTTGACTCCTGGTGACTGCTTGGACAAATTCCTGCAGTATCCCTAGCAAGGTGTTGGAAATGGTTTGCCCTTAGCCTTCTTGCTAGAGTTGAGAGAGAGGAACTGGCTTAAAGTCGCCCAGTTGGCTTTATGTCTAAAGTGGAACTAGAACTCACAATCTCCCTGTTTCTAACCTGATACTTTAACCCAGGGGTCCCCAACCCCTGGTGCACGGACCAGTCCCAGTCTGCGGCATGCCAGCAACCATTTCGAACAAGCAAACAAACCCTCATTGGTAGGATGCAGGCAGCATGCAAAACCATACACCTTCCCATCCACGGAAAAACCTTTCTCCATGGAACCGGTCCCTGGTGTCCAAAAGGTTGAGGGTCACTGCTTTAACCACTACACCATTCTGTAATAGCTTACATTCCTTGGTTCTAAAATTGTTGTTCTAGGATGTACTGATTTGCCCAGTTAAAGGTCATCACAACGAGAGTTTTAGTAGTACATAGATACAGAAAACTCATTTAGCCAACTAGGTTTACTAAATTACCTTGTGAACTTCCCCCTTCATTCACCTGCTTCCTCCTATTTCTTCATCCAGGAAAGCATTTGACTTTCAATATATTGCAATATATTTAAAAACTGATTGCCAGGTGATTTTATTGAGAATTTCCGTTTAAATGTGAACATGCTAAAATTTCATTTCTCTGTGTGCTTGTACTCACAGACTGAGTTCAAACAACCGACTACATTTCTGAATAACCAGAGAATTGGTCCATTTTTTGCTACTGAGATGGCTAATCAGCCAATCCAGTTGCTTTTTTGTTTGAACAATTGCAACAGACTGTTAATAGGCTTGTCTACTGTTTTGTTCAGATCTCTGTGTTTCTGAATATTTCTATATTCACCTCTATTTCTTCTTCCTGACAAGTTCTACACAGGCTGGGTCTCCAAAAATAATATTAATTCAAATTGTTATACTGAACTTCTGGGGAGCCCATACTGAAAACTCAGTTATTTAAATAATTTGATTACAATTTGTGTTGCTCTGAGATTGTCTCAGTAATACCGAGTTGGCTTTCATTATTATGTTCAAAGGTCACCATACATTTTAGAATTTTCTCTTCTTACTAGTTCTTGCTTGGAGTTTGTTCTCCACTGGTTCAAAGGTCCTTCAAGAAGGCTCCTTTTCAAGACCTGTTTGTAACTTTTCATTGGTTTTACTCATTTTTACTCATTATTCATTTAAATTACGACTGGGCTGGGGTTAGATTCACCTAATGCTGAATCACAAACTACTGAAGTTTGGTTGTGTAAATCCAACTTTTAAGGGCATTTTTCTACTACTGAGTTTTAATATTATTCATTTGTCCTTGAGTCAGCAGAAAACTATGCTGCCATGACATTTACTGACTCTATGCTGATCTTTTTCCTGCTGGTGATATATTTTTATCAAAGATAATGAGTGACAAAATCAAGCAGACTTTATATATTTTGAGGCAGCCAGTGGATAGTGTTGAAATAAATGAAAAAATAACTTGATACAGCTAAGGGTTATTTCGGGATGTTTCATTCAAGGGTGGAGGGCTGTTAGAACATGGCACCCGAATTCGGTATTTGATGCATTTTGAAGCAGAAATCTTGTCTCTGTGCTTGTCTTTCTCTCAGTAGTCAACATGCAAGGAAGAACTTGCTGATGTTGGCCACCACATGACTTGCTCTTTTTTTTGGCCAAAATAGCGAGTCACATGGTAAGTCACATGGTTTTCTTATCAGTTTTAGTATTTGGGATGTCTTCCGGAATGAATTACCAATGAGGACTGAGGTACCACAACAGAGGCATAATCTAACTTGAAATCTTAAAGCCAAAAGAGAAGGAAAGGCTGGGAACTTATAAATCTCTTATAGCAAATAGTATTTGAAGATGAACATGGAAGACAGAAATTATAATTCAAGGGGCTGAGTCTCATCTTTTCTTCTATGCACACTCTCCTTTCTTGAGATGAGTTAGAAAAAAAATGAATCCTTGAGGGCCATCACTTCCTAAGGTAACACTGATGTTACATTGGATGAAGGTCCAATTTTTCATTTTGGATGATGGTTTGTACAATTTTCTGTTTAGGAAATCTAATCTTTTTCTGTTTGTCATTGAACTACCAGCTACTACATAATATGCATAAACATATTTCTCATTCTAACAATTCTCGCTGGTATCTATTTTAGTAAATATTTTCAATGCTACTGTACTTTTGGTTTATGTGATTGCCTTTTGTTCTGGTTCCACGCTGTTTTATGGAACATATTTTGAAAAGGAGGACACAAATAAAGTCCATTAACAATTCATCTGGATTTGACAGTCATCTGGATTTCACCTGAGTTTTGAGGGGCATTCCAAAAAAACATTAAAGACCTGGAATGGAGGTGCCCCTTCTGGGTGTATGACAGAACCAGTTCTGCCATCTGGTTATTGTTACTGCTATATGATTTCATGCTGTGAGCTGCCCAGAGTCAGTTGTAGTTGAGCAGTATTCAAGTTGAGTAAAATCAGCAAACAATAAATAGATAAATAAAATCCACGAATGGAAAGAAAAGTGTTTCAGGGCACTTGATGTTGTGGAAGGAACTGCAACCAACTGAGAATCAGACAGGAGTTACATTAAAGACTACCTTTTTAACACTATAAAGAAATTCTGCTTACTCTGCTCTCTGTATTCTCAAGCTTTGTCTTTTCTGTCAGTGCTGAGTCATTTTCTGATTACCGTACTTCACACGACTATACTATGATTGACTAGCTAGAAGTAAATTCTACCAAGATTCCATTATGATTGCACTGCCAATCTACACTTCTCCTTGGAGGTTGCTGAGTTAATCTTCCTGCCCGTTTCTTTGCCCTCATTTGGTCTCATCAAAATGAATGCAGAAACTAGCTGGGAGGGTTCCTGGCTCCTCTGTGATTCCTAGACTTTCAAATTCCATATATTTTGTAATTAAGGATCAAAGAAAACCAGGATGCATACATAATATTTCAAAATAAAACAAAAGAAACGACAAGGCTGATACAGCTGTTAGTGATTTTGTCCATTACATTTGACAGTAGGTGGCATCAGTAAGTGCTTTTATCCTATACAGTATCAATCTATTTATATATACATTAGTTATTCAGCTCTGATCTTTTTGGATAGAAGTGAGAATGATTTTTTTCTTTTCTTTTTGTGAATTTCTAATCTACTTTATATTCATCCTTGCTGATGTCCAAATAATTCTGTTTTAAAAGAAAGGGTTTTAGTCATGGATAGGACAACTCATCACGGCCAACTTGCTGTGGGACAACCTATCGCAGGACAATTTTGTAATTTATACAAAAAAATAATTAATTTCATGGCCAATAATAATAAAATAAAGAAGATCAATCCAGAAATGCAAGATTTTCCTCAAAAAAGTGGTCACCAATAATGAAAGTAACTGAAAGTAATAATGAAACTTGTGCAGAGATGGACAGACTGACTTTGATGCTGAAGGACAAAAAAGAATACGGTACACTTCAAAATATGGAATTGTTTTTATGGATGGTTAGACAGGAGATGGAAGGAGTAGGTGTGAAATTGTATTCGTAAGATCAATAAGTATTGATGAAAGATTTGTAAAAATGCATACCTGGCTGGTTGATGTTGATCGAAATATTTAATCACCTTGTTTTTCTTTTTTCTTCTTTGCTAAAATTAATAAAATTCTTTTGAAAAAAAAAGTAACTGAATGAAACAATTAATACAGTGTTGAATTATTATGCGGCAAGTTAACATTGGTGAGTTGGTCATGGTGACCCCTTTTGTCCACTCACAGGACTATATTTTGCCACATAAGCATGAGATTGGTAGTGAACCTCTGGAAATCAAAAGATACTTGGAAGTCTCTGATAGTATTGAGTTAAAGAAGGGAGGTGCCAATAAAGATGCATAAACTGGGGAAACAAAACCATTGCTCAAGGTGTGGCTCTAGATTGTGCAGCTTTACACACAACTTGTTTGATAATAAAAACTACTATTTCTATTGTGTTTCAATGATAAAATATAAACAGAAGCTGCATGAATATTTACTCTCTAATTCTTTCAATTATGATCATATATGTTTCTGTGCATGCACTCACACCTCTGCATATATCTGTATATCTAATTTAATCTGTATATCTTTCTCAAAGGGACTAATTCTGAATTCTGAACATGTAGTAGACAACAAAAGAATAACATAGAAATGTGAATAGGACTTGCTTTAACCTAACATCTTCCAAAAGTGGAGTTATAACTCCCTTATACCAAAAGTCAACTGGCCATGGCCCTAAGACTAATGGGAGTTATAACCCAATACACTCAATGGGCTAATCAAAATGAATACACAAACAATGTGAGCAAATGCAGATAAATGTATTGAATATCAATTCAGTTACATTTGTGGGGTTAAGGATTTTGGCTACCTAATAACAAATGGTATGAATGGACCTTTGTAGTACATTGAAATTCTAGGATGCCATTTCCTGCCTTTCTTGCTATGACTTGCTGTTTCACTGGACTTCTTGAAAACGTTTCCCTCCATTTAATTTTAGCTGCTTCTTTTAGTTCTATGACAAGAGACAAGGTAGAAAAGCAGGATATTTTCTTTTAAGCCTATAGGAATTTTGCCTCCCTAAGATCTCCAAAACTTTCCTTAAAGAAGCAATGTGTTATTGTTCTCTTTCTCTAAAAACAATAGTTCCAAAGTCCCTTGAGTGTAATTTCATTGGTCCATTGACTGGAAAACCAATTGCTGGGATCTTCACATAATGACGACTACTATAAGGTCAGTCAGTCAGTTCTTAGCCTGAAATTACACATTGTTCCTTAATTTGTATACCAAGATAAAGAAAATAAGACTTTTGTTACAACAAAACAAACTAAAATCAAACACCAAAATGTAGACATTTTACCTATATTTTTACAGAAGTAGTCATTCTTCTGTTTCATTTACTTCGACTTCCATTAGATCTCTGCAGATTCAAAGCTTCAATCAGAGACTATGAGAAAGTGATCTTTCTATGCTTTCACAACCTCAGACAATATACTTCTATGGAATTCTACACCTTGTTCATAAAAAAGATCAAATCTTGTCTTTCCTTGCAGAGGATAGGGCAATGATATCTGAATCTATAAGAAGTTTCAGAGCATCTTTCCCTCATGGGGGCATGAATTGAAGGACTAATTTGAAGAGTTGGAAGTCAGGAAACATATAGCACAGTTACTTTTCTTACATTGGTGTGCATACAAATTTAATTCTTAGACAGTGTTCTTCCATATGCACTCTATAATTTTGTATGTAGTTTGATGCTCTTGTGTCCAAAGAGAAAGATGTAATGCTATGTCACAGCATGCTTCTCCTGCAACTCTCCTGGCAAATGTAGGTTTGTAGTAGTAATAAAAAAGAAACGTCTTTTTCTACTGTGGGAAGTCCACAATGGTATGTTGACTAAGACAAAGAAGAAGATGGCATCTCCAGCATTCAAGACTTTAAAAAAACCAACCAATTTTTTTTAAAGAAAGTAGACTTTCTCTTAAGTAGTGTGATGTTCTCAACTCTGTATCTCAGTGTTCTTCACAGCATCCCAACTTTTGCTGCTTCTGTCTGATACAGACATATCCTGTTCTTTAAAGAACTTTGTTGATGCATATCCCCATGAAAGTAAGGATGCCACCATGAGAGATGGCATTAGAATACATAGAGACAATGCTATTATACTTTTATTCTCATTTTTAAGTGAAGAAAATTATCTGTGAGCTGCATGAAGCAAAATTATTTCTCTGAGAGCAAATATTCTAAGTATGTTTCCCTTTCCACCTGCTCCTCCTCTTTGTCTTTAATAGAACAGAAAAAGAGTTACTGGAAGGGGTCAACATTTTCCAAAAAAAGGTTACAACTTTGTCCTTTGTTTGTATCTATCTCCCGGATTCAACTGAGAGGCTTAATTTTTTTTTAAAGGAGAAGATGTGCAATACTCAGATTTTCCAAGTATTTAAATATTTCTACAGATATCATGAAAACCAAACATCTACTACTCTCCTGCTGTTTTTATATTTAATAGTCAGCTTTGTAATTTAGTATATGCCCTTCCATTTATGTTCTTAGTTGTATCAGTTTTGCTTGGCTGGTTGGTCTGAAACTGCAGGAATTTCATCTTAGAATGTATATCGTGTTTTAAGTGTATTTAAGAACCAACGCTGATTTTTAGCACAAGCAGTGAAGTAAAATAAATTAGAACAGATTTAGGACATTAATCTTACAAGTATTTGCATTGCAACAAATGTTAGCCACCAGCTAGGTTCCTCGGATATTTGAACGGGCAAAGGAGGGCATGGACAATTGAAAAGTAGGATATATATATATAAATTTATTTTTTCTAGAATCAGAAAAACTGATTTTTCAATCGCAATATTTTTCCAGCAAATCTTTATTTTCAAAAGCACATACATGGAAAGTAATATTTTTCAGAAGATCCAACTTTATCTAATACATTTTTATTTTCAAGATCGTGTTTGTGAACTTCTCACTGGTAATATTCTTCACCTTGCATATGGTGAAAATGACTCCTTTGGCAGAATCAACAGATAGCAAATTTATTTCTTTTGTCCACTGATGGTTTATCAGAGAGAATACCCTTTTGACATTAGTGTTGTGTCCAGGAATGCAGGAGAAAAATTCACAAATGTTTTTGAGAAGCAACTTGCATTTTTGCAGTCTTTGGTGTAAAAGACCCACTTGTATCTGGAAAAGATTTTTGATGAAGTGGTTATTCTGTTCATTCATAATTATTTTAAGATTGCAGTACTGGTAAAATAATTGTACATCACCCACTTTTATTCCATTTTCCTTTAGGTTACGTTTGCATGGTAACAGCTTGTCAAATGAAGTGTCTTTCCTCACATCCAAACACATCAGGCAAAAACAGTGAAATTCATTGAAAGGTTTTAACCACTTTTCCAAACACTTAATGTATTCTTCATACATCAATTTAATCTCTTCTGCAAAATACGGACACTCTTTCTCTAGATCTCTTTCATGTAGTTTCTTCACAAGGTCTCTAACTTTGAGATATAAATGTTTGACTCAGTCTGCCTTTCAGAACTTGAGATGGTGATGTGGGGACGATTCACCACCTCTTTTACTGATGATTACTCACTTTCAGCTGCTTGCAATTTTACCCTGGAAGACAGACATCAATGAGTGCAGAAACCAGATGTAAACTTCTGCAAAATTGTTCTCAAAAACGTTATTGATCAAAGCTGGTGGCTGACTTATAGAAAGAAAATAGTCCTTCAACACTGAGAACAACCTCAGTAATCACTCAATACTTGGAAATAGACTAGACTCTCTAGTTTTATTGTGATAGACTAATTGTTAATAGGTAATGTCTGTATATTTGCAAAAAATCGTTCAAAATCTCAGTTAAAACTGTACATACACAAAACTAATTGAATATGTTCAATATAATTGCCAGAAATCAACTTTCAATAAATCAGTACAAAGTTGAAGGTAGTTGTGGAAAACATGAGCAGGATATTTAACACCAGCTATAGGCCTGTTAAGATTTTCTTTCAGGAGCAAAAACATATTTTTATCAACTTTTCTGTTGACACCTCCAAAGTTCACATTAACATTATCCTCTGTGAATGTAACACATACTGAGGACAGATCATATCTTGCCAAAGTGCTCAATATATAATGTGATATTCATTTGGAGTATTGTCTAGCTCAGAATTCTGGATTTCGCCAGCCTTCCTGTCAAAGAACTAAACAATGAGTGGGAAAATAGCAGTAGCAGTTAGACTTATATACCACTTCACAGTGCTTTACAGCATATTGCCTCCAACCATCTGAGCACACATTGTACCGACCTTGGAAGGATGGAAGGCTGAGTCAACCTTGAGCTGGTGAGAATTCAACTGCTGTCATTCAACAGAGTTGGCTTGCAGTTCTGCATTCTAACCACTGTGCCACCATGACTCTAATCTTCTGGGTTTCATAATTACTGGAATCAATTGCAATTCCAAAACATGTAACATCACTTACGGACTTCATGAATTTGGAAATAGTATCGGCTTCTGGTGGCACCGCAGGCGTTGAAAGACAGACTTTTAGAGTCCACCAGCCCTGGGATTGTGTTAAGCTGCTCTGACAGCTTAAAATCAGCTGTTAGGCGGCTGGAAGCCTTTCCCCGGGAAGAAGAGGGAAAGACGAACAGTTAGGTCGGGGGTAGAGCTCCCCTAAGTCCCGAAGTTAATTCTTGGGCTGAAAGGGTGAGAGCTCCCCAGGGAGATCCGGCAAGCTCTGTGCCCGGGTCGCTTCTGCTGAGGCAGAACGAAACGCCACCCCAACCTCCATTCAAGAACTTTTATACTATAGCCTTCGCAATCGGACAGAGCAAGATCAGAACTCCTGGCAAGTAATTTTTTTCCCCATGAAACCTAACTCTGTTAC
>JANHFO010003002.1:64697-81323 GCA_032468095.1 Pareas carinatus | reverse complement strand
CAGTACATCTGCCTAAGATGTGAGACTTCCAGAGTTCAATTCCCAGTAAAGGGATATGGCCGGCTGATGAGAGCTAACAACATCAACTCCATCTACCAATGAAGAAATATCAACCCAGCCAACCAGCCCAGCACACCAAACCCTCCATCCAGAAACCAGACCACGGTTGCATCACCGGCTGTCACAAACCCCGACCCCGAAACCAAACAAACTGACACACGCCAAGAACACGAACACAGACCCAGACCTCAAACTTGAAGTCAAACCAAAACCCGGAATGCTATATCACAGCCACCCACTTAGGACATCACATCACAAAACTCAGAAAATCACACTACTAGAAACCCAAAAGGTTACAACACAACAAATGATCCAGGAGATCACAGCACAAGACCCAGGACTCCACATCAAAAAAACTGACAATGTCACCTTCAAAAACCCATTACCCAAGTTGCTAAAACACAAGAGACTAATGGAAAAGCAATCACTACACAAACAACCCAGGAGATTACAACACAACAGCCCTTTACACCAACATTAACTCCAGCAACAAATGAAGAAATAACAACCCAGCCAACCAGTCCAGCACACCAAACCCTCCCACCAGTATTCACAGAGAAAAGGCAACTCCGATCACACTTCACTCACACTAGCAAGAAGCCAAAAGCACCAGCCTGAAGATGGCGAATGAGACCTCGCCAAAACGTCGCCAATATATTCTCTATCCTACACGGAAAAAGACCCTAACTCCCAAAAAAATTGAACAAATGGGACAAGATTTGGGCAGGAAAAGTAAGCAGGGTGTTTGTGGGGGGTGGATGTGTGTGTATGTGGGAGAGAAGACGTCAGTCACTCTCTCTCAGTCTAGTCCATCTCACAGGGTTGATGTGGTAGGGAATATAGGAGAAGGAAATAGTATTATGTATGTTCACCATCTTGAGTTACTTATAAAGTAACAGAGGAATAAAAATTAAATAAATAGACAGCAAATTGAAATGCTGCCATTTCGTTGAAAATACAGTTTTAAGCAATTCACCTTGCACATCCTAAATCACACATGTACAAAACCAAACCATAGGTGCGGTCTATACTCTATATGACTCGATTACACGGAGGAAAATACAACCGCTTTCCAGAAAGCATACTCTGCACAACCTCCCTCTCTTGTTTAAATCACAATCTTTCTACATTTGGCTCACACATTATTCAACATTTTGGGAAGCACAGCTTTCTTCAGCCTGGATTCACTGCCACTTATCTGCCATGGTAGTAAATCAGACGGGAGACCTTAAAATGCCTCATGGTGGAGACAGCATGGAAAGCTTATCTCCGTTCCTGGTCAGTTACATTAGAGTTTACCTGGAACCCTCCCATGAGATTCACAGCACAGGTGTTGTCTGGCACCTGAGGTGGATTTCATAATTAGTGGCTGTGAAGGAAACCTACACCAACCTGCATTTCTTGAGCTATGACGTCTGTTTCCAGGGATCAAATAAATTGCCTCCAATATCTAAGACTTTTGAACAGACAATCAAACTAACCAGAAAATGACCGACTGTAGTCATTTTCCTGGATTTATCTATAAGACTACCGTCCTTGACTTACAACAGTTCATTTAGTGACTGCTCAAAGTTGCAACGACACTGAAAAAAGTGACTTATGATCATTTCCCTCACGGCATCTGCATGATTCCCATGTGATCAAAATTTAGATGCTTGGCAACCGACATGTAACCGACATTATGACGGTTGCAGCGTCTCGGGGACATGTGATCACCTTTTGCGACTTTCTGACAAGCAAAGCCAATGAGGAAGCCAGATTGGCTCAGCAACCGTGTCACTAACTTAGCAACTTAAGCGATTCACTTAACATCTATCGCAAGAAAGATCATAAAACGGGGCAAAACTCGCTCTTTGTTCAGTCTCACTTAGCCACAGAAATTTTGGGCTCAATTGGGGTCACAAGTTGAGGACTACCTGTACTTGGTGATGATTATGGAATCTAAGAGACAAGGTCCACAATCAACATGCACAGCACAACAGCTTTTCTACCACTTGATCTCCAGCCAATGGAATAATCCGCTCTCTGACGAACAGGATGGGCCTGGATCCAGGAACAGCCCTGCCTGCAGGCATAGTTTGGCTCCTCTTAGAATTCCATAATTTGGTATCTCTAAGAAGTTCCTATATGTATACAGGGAAGATTCCCGTTTTCCAAACAGGGATGATTAAACACTCATTCAACTATGGGAGTTTTGTCAGTTTTGTACTGTATCTGACATTCTTAGCATCTTTAACGTCAGCTTCGAAAAGAGACACCCAGAAATCAGGTATTTCCATTGCATATCCTGCTGCCATAGTTTAACCGTAGCTTATTAAATTTATTTATTTATTTATTCCATATTTATAAGCCGTCCCTCTCCCTGGACTCAGGGTGGTTAAATAAGCGCACAGCGGGTAGGGATCGCCCCTAATGCGCCTAAAAATAATATTTTAACTTTGCGTGTTATGTAAACACACCAGTGTCTGTGGTGTACGCATTCTAGACTCAGTTCCTTGACTTTTATAAAAAACAGAACAATGACTTACCACATCAGGAATACTTTGGCTGTCTGTGTGGATGGATGGATTTCCCACAGTTGCTTTGTTGTGGAAAAATAACCTTTTCCACCGTTGTTTTTGTCATAATTTATTATTGTAATGTTATTAAGAGTCATAGACTCATAGAACTGAAGGAGATCCTGGCTTTCTTTTAGTCCAAGGTAGGCGTCTTTATACCATACTGGACAAATGATTGTTCAATCTTTTCTTGAAAACTCCCAGTGGAGGAGGACTCACAATTCCGAGAGGCTGTTCCACTGATTAATTGCTCTCTCGGTTAGAAAATTTCTCTCTAGTTCCAGCCTGGATCTCTCTTTAACAAGCCTCCCACCCATGGTTTCTTATCTTGCTTTTAGAAGCTTATTAAGAAGCTGCCTTTTTCCCACAGAGGTGTAAACTGAACTTCCGGTTGTCAATCTATACATCTGAGTAGAGCATCTATTATTATAGAATATCTTTGCTGGCTATTTCAAGACAAAGATTGAGATTCTGGACGCACCAGCTTTCTTCATGATCCTAAAACTTGCAAATTTAGGCTACATACATACATACATACATTTATTTATTTAGATTTATATACTGCCCTCCTCCCGAAGGACCCAGGGCGGTGTACAGCCATTTAAAACCACACAATACCACATTTAAAACAGTTTAAAATTAAATTAAACCTATAATCCTTAAAAACGCTAGAATTTAAAACCCACGGTGACCCCCTAAAACCATCAGCTATCCCCCCCCCCACGAAGGAACCGACCCAACTAAAATCCCTGGGGGTCAGGCCAGCCCAGCCTGGATAAAAAGATGGGTCAAGGGCGCGGCAGAAGGCCCGGAGATCAGGTGTCATGCGAACCTCCGGAGGTCCGTAAGTACTCACTCGCTCATCGTAATATTGAAATCATGTTTCTTTTAATCAGAGAAATGAATCGTCAACATCGTTATAAAATTGCCGGGACATTAATTTAAAATGTATAGCTTCTCCCAGCAGGGTGATTACGGGAAATCCTTAACCACTTCAGCTTTCATCATAAGCAATTAAATTCAAGTTGAGCTTTAGAAAAGAGGAATTCAATGAATAAAAGCATGAAAGACCTTAACAATAACTTTAAAAAACACAATTTCATACACATGATCTATTTTGGGGGGTGGGAAGGTTACTGATATTTGGTTTTTTCTGAAATCTCCCTGTGAAAAAGTCTTTCAAAGTAGTTCTCAGTGTTTATATTCTCTCAATCAGTCGCGTAAGTTATTCAAATATCACTTCTGAAAGTCATTGAAGGAAAGAAGATTTTTATTTTGCTGCACACGTAAATATAGTTCTGTCTTTATTTCACCTTCGCTCAAGGTAGCAAACACGCTACCAAATTCCCTTTTCAAGTTACCTTAACGAAAGCCCTGTGAAATACACGCAGTCCTCGACTTACGACCGCAATGGAGCCCAAACCTGCTGCTGCTAAGCGAGACGGCTGTTAAGTGGATTTTGCTCCATTTTACGACCTTTCATGCCACCGTTTTTAAGTGAATCACTGCAGTTGTTAAGCTAGTAACACGGTCGTTAATTGAATCTGGCTTCCGGACTTTGCTGGTCCGGAAGGGGGCAAAAGGTGACTGTGTGATTCTGGAACACGGCAACCGTCATAAATATGAGCCAGTCGCCAAAGGTCTTAATTTTGACCACATGACTGTAGAGATGATGCAAACGTAAGCATGAAAATGTGGTCATAGGTCATTTTTTCCAGTGCCATTGTAACTTTAAATGGCCATTTAATGAACTACTGTACCTCAAGGCATACCTGCAGTTATTCCTCCCCCCCAATAAGGGGTGGATACTTAACATGGGCTTCCCCAGTTCTAGCCAAACATCTGAACCCAGTCACTCCCCGCTGGGTTTGAATGCAATTCCCATCAGCCCAGATCATATACAGGACCAGAGAGGATGCTCGTTCTTGCCCCTGGGTTTAGAGCGAGCGTTCACACGTTCTGGTCCAGGAAACATACAGAGCTCAGCTTTTTCAAGGTGCCTCAGTGGAGGAGTTAGAGTTTCACCCAAGAATGCGGCCGCGCGGGGGACTACGGGAGCGAGGGGGCGCTCCCATGTGACCCCCCCTCCTGCGCGAGCTGCACTGGCTGCCGGTGGTCTTCCGAGTGCGCTTCAAGGTGTTGGTAACCACCTTTAAAGCGCTCCATGGCATAGGGCCTACTTACTCGCATCCTACCAACGGATACCTCCCACCGACCCGTCCGCTCCCACAGAGCGGGCCTCCACAGGGTGCCGTCAGCCAGACAATGCAGGCTGGCGACCCCCAAAGGGAGAGCCTTCTCTGTGGCGGCTCCCACCCTCTGGAATGACCTCCCCATAGAGATTCGAAGGATTACTGACTTCCATGTGTTTTCCGCCGTGCTCTTAAGACAGGTCTTTCTGTTCAGGCAGGTCTTGCCTAGCCCCGCCCTCCTCCTCCATTCCCGATTTTAACGAATTAGATTTTAAATTGGTTTTAGGAATTTGCTGTTTTAATATAGCCAGCCTAATAATATTTGCTTTTAATTTTGTTTTTAATTTTATAGATCTTTGTATTTTATTGTTGGCTGTAAACCGCACTGAGTCCGTTGCACAGAAAAGGGTGGTATATAAATCAAATTATTAAATTAAATTAAATTAAAAGAAGTAGGTTTCAGTCTCTGATATTTCCCTTACTAGTGACTTATAGCACCTTCACAACATCACCCTTAACCATTGTTAGAATATTGGGGAAACTGTGTGTAACTCCTTAAATTCAGAGTATCATGTGTCAAAAAGGGACATGATCAGGTACCAAAATTATTCTTTTTTTCACTGACACTGCTTGGTTTAAGGGATGTCCTCTCCAAAAAGGACATCCCTGACATCTACATTATGGTTGTCTTTCTTTTAACATTAGGTCAGCTTTTAGTGTTTTTACTATTTTTAGATAATTGCACTGATATTGATTTTACTTTTGTTTAAAAATGTGTTGTGGGTATTTTGTTCTTAGTTTTACTTGGCTTGTTTTGTTGTTTTGATCGCAGTTCTGGTCACATTTTCCCATGTAATATTTTTAATCTGTATGTTTCTCAATTACTGGATATGATTTAAAAACATAATCAGTCATGGGGTTGTGTGTACCACTTGAAGGAATTTACTGTGAAATTTACTATAAACCTGCTGCATGTTGAAAGGATAGTATTGTTGCTTTATTTCGGCACTGTTTTATTTGTAGAGTCATATGTGCAAGCACACAGACATTCACTGATATGGAGATGCTTTCGAGATGGCTACTCTGAGCTTTTTCATAGGATACAATTGGTGCTTCATTCAGATACACACTTATGGCCCAAATACATAATCAAAATTGCAGATAAAGAAATTGAATTAATGATGAAATTATTCTCCAAGTAACAATGCTCATCAGATTCTGGGTTTGGAGTGTTTGTTTTCAGGAAGATTGTAGAAGAGCCTAAGATGTTTTCTTCCTCAAGAAATATTGGGGCATGTAATGGAAAGACTGATACAGATGGCACAGACACCTATTTTATTACATAATTCACATAGAAATGATCGTGATTATGCTTATACACTCAAATTGTCTTTGAATGTATTTTTGATCACATCCTTGTTGTAATCACAGTTGTTTATGCATGTATGTAGGTATTGAGCATGCTCACTGAAGACAAAATCTTTGTGTGTCCTGACACACTTGACAAAATAAAATTCTGATTCTGAAAAATAAAACTGATTCCGATTCTGATTCTAAATAGTTCTGAAAATGCATTCATGCTAGAATATGCCAAGTTCTTGCGCTAGTCTTTGAGGTCCCATCACAATTCTAGCTCAAGTCATTCCTTTCTGTTTCAGATATTTTCTCTTGCAGAAAAAGTTGACAAATTTAAGATATATTTATTTACATCCATATATTATGCATATGGGTGTAAATAAAATATTGACCAGAACTTGTAATGGGAATTTCTGTTTCCCCCCCTATTTTAATATATGTCTCTACAATTCCCCTCCTGCCCATTTTCATGATCTATTGTTAGCCTGCACTGTTTTCTTCTCCGCTGATCCAGCATTTATTTTAACCTTTGCAACCTCATTTAGTAAAGCTATTTCTGTCATTATAATTATAATTCTCTGCATGAAAAATTGCTTGGCGACATCTGCTCCAGATTGGGGGGGGATTTTTTGTTGTTGTTTAATTAACATGAAATGCTCTCTGGCTCAGTCTTTTAGTTGGGTTGAAAATGTTGAATCTTACTGACCTTGTTTCTCTTTGATTTCCACCCCCATCCCACCAGCTGGTTTTCAGGATTTTAATTCCACCCCTCTTCCCTCTTCCTCATATTTCCCCAATAACCGATGATCTTTGTAATTGCAATTTGGACATAACATCCCATATAAAAGCAGCATATCTTTATTGGTAACCATAACGAAAAAGGTAACACCCTGTTATTGAATAACTCAACACATTTTATTAATTTAATCAAGAGCTGTGACATAATATCAACTCTGGATGATCTGCCAAGGCAAGAGCTGCTTGCAAGGATTCCCCTCCTTGGTCATCCAATCTAGATGAGGCTCCTCCATCTTGAAATCACAGATCTTAATTTTTATCTCTTAGACCAAACTATTAGGTACAGGGTGAGTCTCTTTCAAGTCATTCCTCCCTCAGACATTAAAGTTTTAGATCTTATGAGCTGGTTGGTTCTCATAGAACTAATTTTCTTGTCCTACAGAAAGATCACTCTCACAAATCTTGCCCTGAATATATGTTTATAGCCTGAGAGAGAGAGAGATCCCAATCCTTCATCTCATATCAGTTCACCAGTTCATTTAGATGTCATAGTTAAGATTCTGATATAGTTCCTGACTTAGCAGTTGGGCAAAAAAACACCTATCCAGGTATGTACTGAGTTAAGGGTGATGCAGTGAGTCAAAATAATGTGAGTTATCTTGAAGAGTTAGTGAAATATTTTGATTTCTCCTTCATTTTAAGAAAAAGTCTAGAAGTTTAGAGCTCATTCTAGGTTAGCTTACTTATTTTTCATTCTCTCTTGCTGAAGGAGAAAGGGGAGGAATCTTCATCTGGTTCAAAGACTGCGAAAGTCTCAGACTTTTGATTCTCATCATGGAGTCATGTGTCAGTCAGTCAATGTCTTGCAGTCTCCTGACCATAGCAGGACCATGAAATAGTGCCAGCTTTGATAAAAATCTTGGGGTTGTGATGTTTGTGGGAAGCTTCTACATGGAAACTATCGTTAAATACCAAGGAAACTGGCTGCCCTGGGAGTATCCCTGCTCTTGTTGTTAAGGGGCACCTGGCGGATTATAACATTATTTTGCTTAGTATATATGCTTTTACAGGTAGTGCTCAACTTACAACCATTCATTTAGTGACTGTTCAAAGTTACAACGGCACTGAAAAAAGTGACTTATGCCTGTTTTTCACACTTATGACCATTGCAGGATTCCCATGGTCACATGTTCAAAATTTGGATGCTTGGCAATTGGCTCATATTTATGTTGGTTGCAGTGTCCTGAGATCATGTGACCATCTTCTGTGACCTGATAAGAAAAATCAATGGGGAAGTCAGATTCACTTAACAACTGTGTTACTAACGCAACAATTGCAGCAACTCACTTAACAATTGTGGCAAAAAAATGTCATAATATTGGATAAATTTCACTTAACAATTGTCTCATTTAATAACAGAAATTTTATGCTCAATTCTAGTCGTACATTGAGGACTTTCTATAAATCTGTTTGCTTGAGTTAATAATAAAGCCTAAACTCTCTTTATTTATTTCGATCCAAAAGAAATAATTGCCTGGGCATCTGATGACTGTCCTGATCCTTGACAAACCAAAGTTTTGATTTTTTTAAAAATCTACCATATTTGCACATGGATGTACCCATCTTGGATAAGTCAACTCTTAATTTTTAGCCAAAATATCATTTTAAAAAATGCACCATGTGACAAAGCTCAAATTTTTCATATGTTTTAATTTTCACAATTGGCATAGTCACAGGTGACACATTTTTTCATGGTATTTTGGTTAAAAGTTCGAGGGTTGGTCTATCCATGAATATATATGGATCCGTTAAAAAAATATTCTTGCAGATAAGCTGAGCCCATTTTGTGGGGTATGCTTTAGAACAGGGTTTCCCAATCTTGACCATTTTAAGGTGGGTGGACTTCAACTTTCAGAATTCCTCAACCAGCCAGTTCTTTTCTTCTGAATCACTATATATGATAACCCTCCTTCACTATTCTGGTTAAAGAAGCCTCTGTGAAAATCTATATTGTCAAGGGATTGATGTAAATTTATCATCATATTTACTAATCATGAGCCATGATGGCGCAATGGTTGGAATGCAGTATTGCAGGCTGACTCTGCCCACTGCCAGGGGTTTGATCCTGAGGAGACTCATGGTTAATTCAGCTTTCCATCCTGCTAAGGTTGATAAAATGAGGACCCAGATTGTTGAGGGCAATATGCTGACTCAGTAAACCAGAGCTGTAAAGGATTGTAGAGCGCTATATAAGTCTAAGTGCTATTGCTATTGCCTATACTGACTTGTGGACAGGGCAAGACAAAGACCACCACTGCCCCTCAGAGTAGTAGGTGAGCTTAGGTTGGGGGTGAGTAGGAACCTTGCAGTACTGTTTTCCAAGATAGCTTAATTATGCTGACCTCTTCTTCTGTTTCCCCTTTAAGCGCCTTTAAGATTCGGTCATATCTTCTTCTCTCAACTCCCTTCTCATCAGTATACCGTCCTTTTTCTCAGCTTCCCTGTCTTTTCCATTCCTGCTGGCCATACTGATGCTTCTATCCTTGGATTCTGACTTTTTATCCTTCTTTTTATCCAGCTTTATGATTGGAACTTCTGGTCTTTGGCCTCAAGATATCTTTCTCAGTCTCTATATTTACATCAAAAATATGTTGGTAGGGAAACATAGCAGATTATTTCATTTTAGCAATTGTATTATTTTGACAGAGAGCACATAATAGACATTTTTCATCTGACTTTCCATATATCGCTGTAGGAAACTGAAGAATGCACTTTGAACAAATGAACCACTCAGTTGCCTTTATGATGATGGCAACAAAGAAAGTGCATACTGATCTCCCTGTGTTGATTAGCTTTTTGCAAAATTCACTGCATAGCAGGATTTGCTTAGTCCGCTTCCATTTTTCCAGCATGCAGCGTGAAGGCTCTAAAATTTGCACCTCATCGCTGTTTATTCACATTGTTAGTTCTGCTGATTTTCCTGCCTCATTCTGTGTTTCATTCTTTTTACTTTTATGCTCTACAATTGTCCATATCATCCTGCCAAGGTTACCCTTTTGTATCCATTGGATCAGGATAGTTTATTAAGGATTAGTGAAAATCTGGTCCATGTTAGTGCTCCTTCTTTTAATTTTCAGTTGAATTGTCTGACTCAGAAAACTCTTTTAATTTGCTGTACTTTTAAAATAATTTGTATGTTTTCCTATATATTTTTCCTACATTTTATAACTTTTACAGCTCTTTATTTTACAAATCTCCTCAATACACAGTTTTAAAAATATAACCCCCCCCATTTACATTTTCCAACTAGTAATTGCATGATTTCCTAAAAGATGGATATAATATAAAAAATTATTACCACACACAAAGTGGTGTCATTCATACAGGGAACCGCATTATTGTGTGGTATATGGATGAGATCTCCTAGAATTTACAATCAGTAAATTCAATTGGCTTCATTGTTTTACTACTCTTTGTTCATATTTACTTAACAATATTAATCATCCTGTTAAGATATACTTGAAACAAATTTTGGGTTTAAGATCTGACACTACAAATATACAAATATATCCCACTTTTTCTTTATAGAGTAGAATCAAAGAAGCTCACCAAAAGCATTGTAAAGTTTTAATGCACAGTTTTAGATTACTTAAACCAATTTCAATTCAAGAGTAAGATCATATATTTTCATAATGAAAATAGCACTCCTGCTGTAAATAATAATAAACCAAAAGAGTCTTAGGCTTCCTGACATTTGAAAGAGAAAGACCAAACTAACATCATAAGAGGAGCATTATAGAAACCAGATGAGACAACAGAAAAGGTGCTGGTTGATATTTTAAATAATTATCTTTTTGCAACTGATCACAGGCATTGCGGAACCCTTCAATAGGGCTATCATATCTAGACTGTACAAATCTGGAAGGCCTAAGAAGGCAAAAAAAGACTTAGAAGTTTCTGTGGTCTTTTTACTGTCATCTAATGGTTATCCAGCCTTAAGGAATTTGAAAGTATGGAAGCAGCAAACCTTTTGCTGTTCTGGTTGCAAACCCTTTTTTTGTTTTACAATTGTCTAGGAACATATTGGAAGCAATGAAGAAGAAATGCCATTGGAGTCAATTGATTGGCAACATCAGCTCCAACAAGCAATCTGGTCTTTACAGTTTGTACCAGCTGATGTTTACAAATACTGTTGAGAAGCAGCCTTGTACACAGAATTGTGATACAGTAATCCACCTGGATCTTTCAGAGTCAGGGAAGATCCTGAAGCAGCTTGCCCTCTCAAACTGTAATGTTTCAGTGGAATGCAAATGCATGTGTGCTTTCTTTGGCCACTACAACAGTAATCTTGCTGACCAATGGTCTCTGACTTGATTGTATTAAGCAAGGCCACTGCAATGATGACAGTGAACCTTTTTCTGTTCTCTAGCTCCCATGACTTACTGAGAAATGCTGATGAATTCCATAAGAAGGTGGAATAGATCTATATAACAATATAGACTGTGGCTTTACAAATTGCTTACCTTAACTACTAAGAAAATCAATTTCAGCTCCAAGAGCCCTGTAATCAACCATTTTCATCAGTCAACAGAGAACATGTGGTTGACAGTATTAAAAAAGATGTAAGTTGAAATGATGCTTTGGGGATTTACATTTGTTGATGTTACAAAGAAATTAATCCTTGAAGCGCCCTAAATCAGAATTGATTATCATGATGAAAATATGAAAAATATTTTTTTGTGTCAAAATAGAATTCTTTATTGGACAAGTGAGAGTGGACACACAAGGAATTTGTCTCCCGTGCATAAGCTCTCACTGTACATACAAAGTAATATAAACGTAAGATGCCAAATGGAAGAAAGTAGTTGAAAAGATGAGAAGGATAATAGCAATACAACCATACTACACGGGTAAATATTCTTAGATATAATGTGTCAAATTTTTAGACATACTGTGATAATGAGGTGTTCAGCAGAGGGGAAAAGTTGTCTTTGTGTCTAGTTGTAAAATCCAGTCACATTGTCTCTTTTTGGGTGGGTGAGGGAGTTTATCAATGCTTTGTATTTCTTGCAAAAGTGAAGCTGTGAAACATAGAATTATGTCAAAAGATCTGCAGGATAATGGATTTAATGGATTTAAATGATCATAATCACATCTTTCACTCTCCCCTCACCCACTTTAAAACTAGGTGACTTCAACCACTGCAAATAGAATCTTCCATTTTTCTTCCTCTGAACTGAGTCTGTGGGGTGAGGTGAGGACAAAAAAGACAATATGGTGGTTGCAACCATGTGATCAAAGCCTCAGCCCTTGCAGGTGGAATCTTTGAGTTTCATTCAGAAGATTTTTCAAGAACAGGGGGAAACTGACTAGGACTAGGGACTAACTCAGGAGTCTCCAACCGTGGCAACTTTATGACTTGTGGACTTCAGCATGGATGTCTCAGAAATTCTGGGAGTTGAAGTTCACAAGTTCCAAAGTTGCCAAGGTTGGAGACCCCTGGACTACCTGAAAAAAAGGTTTTATGTGAAGTGGGGGAGGGGGAAATGCCACAAGTCCTGAAATGAATGACCTCTTTAAACTAACTACACTTTTTTCCAAGCTTGTGTGAAAGCTTGAGAAAAGACAGGCTATTAAATAAAGAATGGAGAGCTGCTATGCTGGGGCAAGATATCAAGCATTTCTTCCATATCATTTTCAAAGTATGCCCTACCCTAAAAATGAGCATTTCTGAGCTTTATAGCTGCTCAGTATTCCCCTTGAATTGGCTCAAAATTCCATTGGATTCCGTACCAGCCTTACAAAATCAACAAGCATGAGCTTGGTGAAATTTTCTCCCAGTCCATTGCTGGAAGACCCGAGGGCGCCTGCAATTTTAACAGCTCTGTCATGGGAATAAAAATCTGTCATAAATTTCCTGCTCCACAATCTGCTTTCCTAGTAGTTCAGTTAACCTGCAGGAACGAGAAGGAAGGGTCAAATTGCATACAGCTGCATGCAAAAATTAATGTTTGTATTGATCCATAACAATGTAACCTGCAATCAAACATCATTAACATGGGAAAACATTATCTGGGTTAAATGACCCCACTGACTTATTGTGAAAAATAAAAAAGACAAATAATTCTAGAGTATCTATCTACCATGCAATGTGCAAAGGATTATTAAAATCAGTTCTGATTATTACCAGTGTCTCATTAGTTCATAACTGATTCGACATAGCTTGCTTGTTCATTTTTGTTTACAAGTATTTATTGCTACCCAATTGTTTTAAGCAGACGTTGGCAACACAGATACTGAAAAATGTATGAAGCATTTTCAGCCTTAATTACAGTTGGACTATTTGCAAACATCAAGTGCAATTTGGACCAAGAGCATTCATGCAGAAAAGTGACACTACCATAAAACACCAAAAAAAGATTCCCAACAGTTAATTATCACTATAGATATCAATTTATTAGAAATGAAAGATGGGAAAAATTATCAGGAAAAAAACCCACCAGCATTAACAGAATGATGACAACACTAAATCAGCAAAGGATGAAAATAGGGAGCATTTGAAGGTTATAGTGATAAACTTTTTTCCATGTAAGCAAAATATATGAAAAAGTAAAGGTTTTAAAAGAAGGGATAATTGATCAAAATTATTTGATACCAAAATTGAAAATTTGACAAGTTGATTAATTTGAGAGCTAAGTTTTAAGAATATTCTTCTGCCTTCTGGGCCATTTGGAGAAATAAAAATATTAAGCTATAGTCATATCTGAAGTAAGAACCCTTGAATTTGATTTTGATTTACTCCTTAGCTGAAGCATATACAACTGTAATTTTTTACATTGGGGATCTCCTTGATCCCAAGAGCCAGTGATATACTGTACATTTATACGATGCTTCTAAAGGACCCATTTCTAGAGATGGGTGACTGAGAAACAAAACATGAACTTGAGAACAATCATACAAAAATGGGCATACATGCAGATAAAAATACATAGGAGATTCATTGAGGCGCCCACAAAGAAATGCATGCTTCCAGGAATGTCATAGGCGCTCTTTGCTCTGCTAGTTTTGTACTTTTCTTCCCCTTCCCCTTCCCCTTCCCCTTTCCCCTCCACTTCATTTTCTCTTTCTCCTTTTCTTTCCATAAAGGAGACATGAGTGATTCCTTTCTCTACTTTTTTGAGGTTGCAAAATAAGATAAAAATATGAAAAAATCTGCATCTCCCCCCTTCTAATTCAATCTGATGAATGAGAATTTGCTTTCCATTTTCCCCCACCAAAAAGAATGCTTTTGTGAAATCCAGACTGATGGAAAGTAGTGTTGTTACACTTAGTGACAAGGGAGCTAAGAATGTTGTGCTCTACCCCTGGGCGAGATCTTGGTGGTGTGCTGCAGCTGAGGCTGATGGGGAGATTGAGGAGCAGGAAGAAGCTGATTCAGACCCGGGGCAGTCCTTTGCTGTGTCAGGCCGGCAACCCCTCCACCTTCAGTGCCAGACATTGCAGGGGAGGAGGAAACTGGGCCGGTTGTCAATAATTCCTTAACTGCAGGAGAACAGGAAGGGATAGAACTTGAGCTTGAGCCAGAGGCATCCACCAGCCTTCAACAGAATGCTGACAGGGAGCAGGCTGATGATGAGGGAGATCAGCTGGCCCCCATCCCTGATGCAAGGATGCAATGCAGGGAAAGGAGGGAAGCTCAATGGAAGAAAATTGGCCAACCTGTTGAGCATCGCTGAGGGCAGTATTTGCAGCCCGACCCTCACTGTAGGGTTAAAAATAGGGCTTTGTGAGCCGTTCCTCAGAACAGACGTTTCCTGTGGCTTCTGACTTTCATGTTTCCTGACTTTCGTGTTTACTGGTATCTCTACATCTCATGATGGATCATGGTTTGCTTCTCATCACCTGGACACTGTGGTTTGTGAGGATGGGTCTTTGGCTTGTACTCTTGTAGCTCATGTACTTTACACTGACTCTGTTCGCAGCACCTGGAGCTGTTCATACTTTATTGTGGCTGTAGATTTCCAGGGAAGAACCTTCACAGCTGCCTAGGTTATAAATCAATTAGTACCTTTCAGCTGGCCACTTCACATGCTACAGAATGAGTTAACTCTTTAGCGTCTGGTTTCTGGAGGCCGGCTCTAGGTCATAACAAAGAAATATGCATGAGTATCACTATCTCTTGATTCCCCTGCTGTAATTGGATATCAAAGAAAGAAAATCAGTGTTACAACAGCTAAAGCAAAATCTTGCCCCTAAGAAAATGTATGGAAATCCTTCTTCCTGAAGAAACCATTCGCCTGTTTCTCCTGCTCATCAGTTGGGTGAAGTATTTTGTATTCCTCTCAATATGCTCAGAAAACAGAACCTTTATTAAGAGTCATGGTGGTGCAGTGGTTTGAATGCAGTATTGCAGACTAATTCTGCGGACTGCCGACTGACCGGCTCTTAGCCTTCCATCCTTCAGAGGTTGGTAAAATGAGGATCCAGATTGTTGAGTGCAATATGCTGACTCTGTAAACTGCTTAGAGAGGTCTGTAAAGCACTCTGAAGTGGTATATAAGTCTAAGTACTATTGTGCAGATTGATGGAGTAGTGAGGTGAAGGAGTGAGGAGATTCTAGTTTCTTTATTCAATAGGCTAGCAACAGGCAATGAAAAGATAAGTACTGCTTCAAGAACTGCAGGTTCAAGGTGCTCTACATTTTTTGAGATGGTCGATCTCATCTCATCAGCATTTGCAGACTAGTTATGGAGACCTGTGGCCTGTGTCTCGATCAAAATTGAAGATCCCATTCCAGTTAGGAAGACTTAATAGGTAATAAGGATAATGTCTCTCTTAAACTGTGTTTGATTCAAGGACATATCCACACAGGAAGGTTTTTTTGGCATTGTCATGGAGGTTTTTGCTACCTTCTGGGATTTTTTTAAAACCTTCCAACCTCGTCCATACTGCACAATTCCCTAGTGTCTTTCATTCCTGCACAGGCCAGATTGGCTTGGTGTTGCCATGGCAGTGATTCTTTTAGGGAACAATTTCCATTATATTGCATGGCAGAACAACCAGAATCATTAAGTGAGCATATGGACATAAATTTTATCTGTGAAAAACAATGCAAATGTTAATTGCAGTGGAGCCTCATTCAGTCCTCTCAAAAATCAGTTTTTAGGATCAGATAAAAAAAGTCATCATTCTTTCTTTTATAGATTATTGAAAACTTCCCAAGGGAGGCAGCTGAAGATGCATGTTTTATTTTTCATTAGTTTAAATCATTAATGCAGGATAGTTTATAGATTGTTTGATTAACAGGAATTTAGTTGCATGATCACAGTGCAAACAGTGCAAAACCAGTGCAAAGAAGGAGTTTGAATTTAGCTGCATAGCTGTAAAGCTGTTTTTCTCATGTAGGAATCATAAATGTACACAGGATTCGGCCTGTTGGGGTAGATCTTCAGAAAGCAGTTGCTTTTCCTTCGTGTAATTGAAAAGTTGCCACATTCCAAACTTATATCTACCTGAATATCATTCCAATTCTACGATGAATAATTGGCATGGCCTCTCTTGGAAGAGTTATTAGGAAAATGTATTTATCAGAGGTTTCACATAATTGATTAGAGATATTCAGTAATATCTGTTATAATTGCTTGATTTCCTTTGTTTCCTATTGTGCAGGAGGGGGGAGGAGAGAGAGAGAGAGAGAGAGACAGAGAGAGAGGGAGGGAGGG
>JANHFO010003002.1:16480-29472 GCA_032468095.1 Pareas carinatus | reverse complement strand
ATCTATCTATCTATCTATCTATCTATCTATCTATCTATCTATCTACCTACCTACCTACCTACCTACCTACCTACCTATCTATCTATCTATCTATCTATCTATCTCTGCAGTTACAAATCTCCACTTGTAACTGAAGTAGAAAACAATCTTATAGTCAATTCAACTTTCTCTCCCCCTTTGCACTCCCCCATGGTGCCCCAGGCCCAGAGCAGAAGTACTAGCAAAATAATGACCCTGTAATGTTTTGATGGTTACACCATTATTTGAAAATAGCCCTACATTATCTCAGCTTGCTGATCCAATACTTCAGCACATTTTAAAAGACTGAGCTGTTTGCCTCAGACCACCACTGTAGAAATTGATGCATTTCCCATTATTACTACATAAACTGTGGCCTGATTTCTCCAGAACACTTCTATTCATCAAGGGCCACTTTGAGAAAAAAGCATTGCACCCAGGAAAGCAACTGATTAGTGGGTGGAAAGAAACACTTGCTTAGCCTTCTGTTTTCAAGTTATTCTGGGTTACCTTTTGCTGTGGTAACATTTCCTTTACAATCACTTTGGAGGCTGAGATGTTTAATGTCTGCACTGAAAACTGTTAGACATACATTTTTACCAGTTTTGATTACAGTATTTATTTCTTTGATATCTATACCACTTTTTAGACAGGAGCTCAGCTCAGGTAGACATTGCATTCCTTCCTCTTATGGTCCTTATGACAGAAACCCTGGGAGGTACAGTAAATCAGGCTGAGAGATAGTGACTAACCCAAAGTCACCCAGTTGGCTTTTGTGACTGAGGGTGGACTAAAGTCTGTGTCTCCCCACTTCTACTTCAGTATCTTCACCACCACTTGCACTTTCTCTAATAACAATAGCAATAGCACTTAGTTAGCATTACCATTTTACAACACTCTCTGAGCAATTTACAGAGTCAGCTTATTGCCCCCAACAATTTGGGTCCTCATTTTAGTGACCTTGGAAGGATGGAAAGCTGAGTCAACTTTGAGCCTCTCAGGATTGAACTCCTGGCTGTGGGCAAACTTAGCCTGCAATGCTGCATTCTAACCACTGCACCACCAAAGCTCTTATAAAAGGGACTTCTTAGGTGGGACATTATTTGAGAGCAAATTCAGCCAGCTTGCTGCAAAATCAGACCTTTGATCTAAATATTATTACACACATTAGAGTGCAATAATAGAGTGTAGTATTCCAGAAAGTAGAAGGCAGATTTTCAGTGAATTTCCAGGTGCTTGTAACATGTCCACGGATGATTGTGAAATTGCAATCCACCTTTCTATATGTCAGGTGGACTCTATTTGTTTATTAATTTATTCATAAAAACTTCTCTGCTCAATATCTCAGGATATATTAGAACAGTTGGCTATTTATAGGTACCTGAAAGTACAGATTTACTTCTTTACTTGTTTATATACTTTGCTTTTATGTATGCCAGAGGTCTTGCTATCATATGTATAATTTGATTTCTTTTTCCCAGGTTAAAATGCATTTAACTTCTCTAAAATAAAGATGTAAAATGATTCTATTGACAGGTATTATAAGTGAGGTGACACAAAGAAACATGGAAGTTTCTCCCACCTTCATAATCACTCATTGATGCACTCAAGCCATTTAATGTCACAATCACAAAGTGACTAAATACTCATGTGAAGTAGCCTTGAGAATTGTTGAAATGCATTTTGCTATGTGAATTAGGCCCAATATTCTAAATAATTGCAATCTGGGAAGTCTAACTGTTGGCCATCTGTTAGTCAAAACTGAAAGAGGTAGAATTGTGATAAATTACTTTCCCCATCCAATTTCTGGTATCATTCAATTTTCTTTAAAAACACCAAAGAAAAAATGAAAAAGTAGACCATTAAAATATGCTCGATTTTCATGGACTCCTCATTGATCAGCACTCCATCCCACCATGTGACATGTGTGAAATTAGTGCCTAGAATAAGCTGAATCTCCTATGCAATCATTGCATTCTTCCTAACTAGATGAGGTAAAATATGTATTGTTTTTGAATCCCAGATAATTGAGCAAGATTTGCCTAGTTGAATAGCATATCAACTGGAGGCTTCTCATATAAAATCCAAACTGCCCTTTTCACCTTATTTGTAAGCAATAATGAGTGGTCCACTGAGAACATGCCTTTATCACAAAAAAGAACATTTTAAAATATCAAATATGACAACTTGTCGGTTTACATGTCATACAAACCCAGATCCTTAGCATGAATGTCAAAAAGCTCAATGTAAAAAGAAAAGCCATCTTTGCAACATCAACAGCACAACACAGTGGGAAAATGTCTGTGGTGAAATTTCAGTCTTTTTAACAGAATTGGTCAGTTTCAAAAGGTCATTGAATAGATAGAATGGACTAAAGTCTTAATCTCACAGTATTAAGAGTTTTCTTAAATATGTAAATTTCACTTATGAGTCGTTAGTCCACTTTGATGTGGTGGGTAAGATGTCAGCTAAAAACTGGGAAAATCTAGGTTCAAGAAGTGTTGCTATAAACAAGGAATGCACAATTTGAGGCTTCAAGGGATAAAATCCTTGAAATTTTGGAGTTGGCCCTACAGCTCTTTAAGTACTACCACCAAATTTTCATACTTAATACAACAGAAGGGAAAAACAATTGAAGGTCTGGGGAGTAATAATCTTAATTCTGCTGTGATAGTATATAGAAATAAACTTAAGAAAAGGGGAAGGGGAGATACTGCCTAGGGCAGTGATGGCGAACCTTTTTGAGACCGAGTGTCCAAACTTCAACCCAAAAGCCACTTATGTATCGCAAAGGGCCAGCACGTCAAGATATCACCCCACCCACCGGCTATGCACTACCCCCAGTGATGCCCCTCCGGTGCCTTTTAAGGGCAAACTAAGCCAGTGGTCACCAATTTTTTGGATCTCAGAAACCACTAAATCCATAATTTTAAATCCAGAGGACCACTATGAATTTTTTTAAAAAAGGATACATATATTTGTAAAATAATAATCAGAGAACTTTCATTTTATTAATATAAAAGGTACCTATTTAATATAACAAAATTTTAAAAGCTTATTTAGTCAATACAAAATCTTTAAAGGTGATTTAATTGTAGCAATATTATTATAGTTACTTTAATTATTACATAATAATTGAAGGCTATTTATGTATTACACATTTTAGTATGATATTTTTTCCTGCTTAAGAGAGAGAGACACACAGAGAGAGAATGAGAGAAAGACAGAGAGAATGAGATAGAATGAGAGAGACAGACAGACAAATACACACACACAGAAAGAGAGAGAGAGAAAGAGACAGAGACAGACAGAGAATGAAAGAAAGACACACACACAGAAAGACAGACACACACACATACACATACACAGAGAAAGAGAGAAAATGAGAGAGAGAGAGAGAGAAAGAGAAAGAGAAACAGACAGACAGACACAGAGAGACAGAGAGATAGAAAGAGAGACAGAGAGAGAGAGAGAGAGAGAAAGGAAGAGAGAGAAAGGAAAAGAGAGAGAGAGAGAGAATGAGAGTCACACATACACACAAAGAGAGACAGAAAGATAGAGAGACAGAAAGAGAGAGACACAGAGAGAAATAGAGACAGACAGAGACACACACACACACAAACACAGACTTTTCCTCCCACTAGTTTCAAAGCAGCTGCCCCACCATGCTTCTCCAGCCTTGGGCAGCCGCGCTTCCGGGTTGGGGGGGCACTCCATGCAGGCAGCTTCTGTGAGCTGGATGCCCCCTCCCATACATTTTTAGAGCACCCGGGGCCAAGGGCAAGAAGCTGCACATGAGCCTGGAGAGCACAAAAGGTGCTCTCTCCTTCCAAAGGCGCAGCCCACTAAGATGCCTGCAGCCAGGGACAGCTGCAGTGGTCTGGCCCTGCCAGGGGCTGGACCTCCAAGTCTGGGGCAGTCCCTCACCTCCGCTGCAAGCTGTCCCCAGGGGCAGGCAAGTCAGGCAGCCACACCCCCGGATTGGGGGGGGGACTTCATGCAGGTGACTTCTGCCAACTGGGCAACCCCCTCACATGCAATTTTAGAGCCATCCAATGCCAGGGACAAGAAGCTGCATGTGGGCCTATAGAATATAAAAGGCACACTTTCCTTTCAAAGATGCAATTTTCCAAGCTGCCTGTAGCCAGAGGTCCATCTCTGCTGGGGGCTGGGCCTCCGATTCTGGGATGCCCCCTCACTTCTGCTGCAGGAACCAGCTAGCAGGCAGCAGCCCAGTGTGAGGGAAACCAGCCAACTGCCGCCCAAGCACCGGAAGCTGTAGCCTTGCTGGGTTATTAATTAGCTTGAGCACCAGCCCTGCAGACCGTCCAGATTTTGCTCATGGGTTGGAGACCACTGATATAGAAGATGCCAGGAGGAACACAGTTCCTTCTCCCTTTTTTCTACTAGACTAGAGCAAAGGCTTAAAATTCCACCTCGTTTTTTCTCACTACAGCCGTAATTGATCAATTTGCCAAACTCTGTGGTGGGCAAAAAGCTGGTGGGGGTGGGAGGCTTGGCTGCCAGGGAGGCCAGATGGCACTTGCAACCACCTGGATGCAGATCAGCGAAGCAGGGGCTGAGAGCAGGGCTTCAGCTACAGTTCGACCATGCAAAGGTAGGTCTGCCGGAGGGAAACGTTGCTAACAGGGTGGCCACCCGATGCCTGGAGCCGCCATAGCTCCCAGGCTGGCCACCCTACACCTGGAGCCACCATTGCTCCTGGTCCACCCACCTGATAGAGCTGTCATACCTCCCGGGCTGCCCATCTGACAGAGTTGCCATTGCTCCTGGGCCAGCTACCTGATGTTCAAAGCAGCCATTGCTCCTAGGCTGTCTGTCTGATGTCCAGAGCCGCCATTGCTCCCAGGCTGGCTGCCTGAATTGTGGCTGAAGCCGCAATTGCTCCAGGGCCAGCCACTCGATGCCCAGAGTTGCCATTGCTCCCAGGCTACCTGCCTGATGCCCAGACCCGCCTTTGCTATGCTCCCAGCCAGGTCTTCTCCCCCCTCACCTCCGGCACAGACTCCATGCTGTATTTGAGCCACTCGTCTTTCCCCAGATGGGAGGGAGGAAGCACTCCAATTGGACTGCTGGACAGAGGAGTAGGTAAAATGGAGAGTGTAAGGGGAAAGGGAGCCCTATGTCCCTCTGGCTTGCTACTAAAGCATTTTTTTTTACTTTGCTGGGGTGATGGTGCATGTGCTGATAGAGAGGGCTCTGTGTGCCGGCTGTGGCACGTGTGCCATAGGTTCGCCATCACTGGCCTAGGGAAAGATAGGGTACGTATAGGAGCCCTCAGCTGCATAACAGGCAGATAAACTCAAAGCCTCTCTTATCTTATCAGGCTGTAAAAATGGAAGGAAGATTCTGTTAAAATAGCCTTTCAATACAGCACAATTAGGTCATCTGTTTGACTTTCTTGTTTACTCTACCTGGGAAGTCACTTTCTTCCCGATAACTATTTAACTGATTGACTATAGCTTACAGTACATTTGAAATGAATGTACATTTAATCAAATGTACCTCACTTGCTCACTTGAATAGAGTCCCTAAAATGCCCCTCAAAAGTCAAAAGTGGCCATGACTCAAAAAAAGTATTTTTTAAAAAAATATCATTTTTTTTAAAAAAATAAGCTGGGTAAATGCAGAACAGATGGCAAAGAAAGACCTTAGTGAAATAAACAGAAATAAATTGTGTTTTTCACAAAAAGAAGATGTTAGTAAAGCTAATAAGCATTTGCTGGTAATTGAAATGTGCTCTTATTTGGCTGAAATCAATGTTTGGAGGTTGAGGTTTTGGTTTTTTCTGATCTGTGAATGTTTTCTCATGGAAATTTCTGCTTAAAATGCTCCTGTGGGGGGAAGTTTTCCTCCTAACCCTAGAAGTAAATTCCTTTCTGGGACGTGTTCTTGTACAACGGTTTTGTCAACAATAACAACAACAACAAAAGGAATTGGGCTAAGTGAGCTACTTTGAGGGCAGATGAAATTAAAAACAAACCCTCCCACACCCTTTTATTTGTCTTCTGCTAGCTTTTTGAAATTTTCCTTCACTTGCTACTGTTCCTAGTAGCATGTGGTTTATTCCTTCTCTCAACTGAGTACAGGTAGTTCTCGGCTTACTAAAGTTCATTTTAAGTCAATGGGGAAGCCAGTTAACAACCAGGTTGCTAACTTATCAACTGCAGTGATTCACTTAACAGCTGTGGCAAGGAAGGTCATAAAATGAGGCAAAACTCGCTTAACAAATGTTGCATTTAACAACAGAAATCCTGGACTCCATTGCCATAAGTTGAGAGCCACCTGTACTGTAAGTGAAAATGCAGGCACTTCCTTGCATCCAGTATAAGCTCTCCAAGTCATTTTTTAAATGACTTACATTAGCTAAAGCGGTCTTAGGCATACAAAACAGCAGGTGACATTTAACCTTGCAACCTTACATTTAATCCCTAAATGCTCTTCTGTTTAGACTTTTGTGCCTGCACTGTAGTACATTGCACTGTAGTAATTTAGCAAAACCATTAAAAGGGATATTTTTATTTCTTTTGAATGTTTTATGCCATAGAATTCTTTTGTGTATTTTAACTTGGCTGAATGCTGGACAACCCCAAAGGATACATGCTGTTAGTTATTTCTGTGAGTCAAGGTCGACTTGACAAAATAGTATTTATTACCAGAATTGCTACTTTTCCTTCAAACTCTAGTTTCCCATATGAGGGACACCATCAGGGGACAGAAATACCATAAGAAACATACAATTCAACTGTAAATAACAAAACATAAAAATTAGAATTCTGTGGAAGAAGAAACTAACTTGCCAAAGTTTTGGAAAAGATTTCTTACTCATTACATCAGAGAAATTCCAGTTCATTCCTAGGAAGCTTTCTTCTGCTCTAATACCTTTGAGGTTCTCTTAAGGGGTTAAACCTAATTCTGTTGATTAAATTTTCAGCAGGTTATGACAATTGAAAGAATATGCCAAAGTTGCTGGGTACTAGAATATCTCTTTATCTTTATATTGATGTTGTTGTTTCCAGCTAAGCTTCAGATTCTCTGTTGGGGTGTAGCTTGGGCAATGCTTGGAGCTAATGAAAATTGTGAGCCTATCACCCTCAACTGAATTTTAAAAGCAGTCAGAAAATGTTTTGCTCATATCTTTTATTAAGGAAGTTGTTGTATAGTGGGCGCGAGGAACGAAATGGAGACACACTCTGCTCAATACTTTATCAGTTGCTGGTGAGTAGGTACAGGAATGGTGCCGGGTTGGAGGACTGCCCCATATATACCCATACTAGCGTGGCAGCCTGTCAATCCGGGCGCTGGCATTTCCCACACTTGGCAAATGCCCTTCCCTGGACACAACACCCCTTCCTATCCAGATGGCTCCCTGCCTCATCTACATAACGTAATCATGCAAGCATGCTGGCCGCTTATAAGCGCACCGGGATCTGCGCGGTTCAGTCGGTAGTTGGTTGGCAGAGGGTGAGGTCGTGCCTGTGGGAGGCTTCGGAGCTCCGTCGGGGTGCTTCTGGAAGCCTCCGGGTGTGACCTCGGCCCCACCCTCGTCGGCAGGTGGAACACTCGCTTCGGACGGATGATCTTCCACATCTCTGGGTAGGTGAAGCGCGTACTCCCCACCTCTGGTCCCTGTAGCAAAGAGGTTTGCGATGGGCTTAGTGTTGGTTTCATCGGAGTGGAGTGATGGGGGGTATGTCCTTCCGTGGGCTCCTCTGGGTTGGGCCGAGTCATGTGGGGAGGTGTTAGTATATTTTCCCCCTGTGGTTCCCCCTCTGGGTGGGGCCGAGTCATGCGAGGGGTTGTTGGCATGTGTTTCCCCTGCGGCCCTTCCCCTCAGTTGGACGATGTGCCGTCTCCATGTTCTGCCATTGCTTATGGTGACCACGTATGACTTGGGCCCTGTTAATTTGGTGATCTCCCCTTCCACCCACGGGGGGCCCGGGTTCAGGTTCTTCATGAAGATAGGGTCTCCTATTCTGAACTGTTGGGGAGGGTTGATTGGTCTTTCTTGGTGTCGGGCGCGTATGTGGGGTTGAGCCTATCAAGGACGGAGTGCAGCTTTTGTCCCATTAGGAGTTCCATGGGGCTGCGGCCTGTTGTTGCGCAGGGGGTAATGTGCTGCTACGTAAGGAACTCGGCTACTTTCTTGTGCCAGTTCCCGGGGCCTAGGCGCTTTAGGGCCTCCTTGGCTGAGCGGATCATTCGTTCCGCCTGGCCATTTGCACTGCGATTCACAGACGGCCACCCTTTTTGCACCCAGGAAAGAACTTTCCTGAGTATGGGATCTCTTTGTGTTTCCCTGGCTACCTCGCTCGATGTGACTATGTGCGGGGCAAGGTTGCAGTCGATCAACAGGACTGCTTCCTCCTCTGGTTCCTGATTTTGGGTGTTGGGCAAGGGGCAGCGGCTTAACGCGTCGGCATGACCCAAGGTGCTCCCTGGTCGGTGTTTCAGTGTGTAACTGTACGCCGCCAGGAATACTGTTCACCTCGTCATCCGTGGGGATAGGGCTGGGAGGTGGGCCAGTCCCCCATGAGTAACCCGAGCAGCGGCTTGTGATCTGTCACTAGCTCGAAGTGCCTGCCGAACAGGTACTCATGGAAGCGCTTGATGCTTGTAACTAGGGCGAGCGCTTCCCTGTCTAACTGGCTATAGTTGTGTTCCAGCTTAGAAAGTGACTGGGAGTGGAGCGCTATGGATGCTTCATTCCCGTTTGGTAGTTTGTGGCTTAGGACTGCCCCTACTCCACATGGGGAGGCATCGCAAACCAGCACTACCGGAAGGGTGGTGTTGAAGCGCATCAAGAATTTTTCCTCGAAGAGGAGAGCTTTGCTCCTCTGGAATGCCCGTTCCTCCGTTGGTCCCCAGCTCCAAGACGTGTTTTTCATTAGTAGTCTGTGGAGTGGGTCGGCCACTGTGGCCTTCCCCTTTAAGAACGAGTTGTAGAAGTTGAGGAGTCCAAGGAAGGCTTGGAGTGCCTGCTTGTTGTGTGGTCTGGGGCGACTCCCAGGATGCACTTCTCTCTTTTGAGCTGCAGCCCGCTGCTCTGAACACAGTCAGGACTTCCCACACCCTTCAGGTCAGTTGCCCGTCGTGCTCTGCTGTGACGAGCACGTCGTCGAAATAAGGGACTACTCCGGGGATCTTCAGGAGCAATCTCTCCATGATGCTCTGGAATATCCCCAGTGTGACGCTAACCCCAAACTGCAACCGGTTGCACTTGAATGCACCCCGGTGCGTCACTATAGTTTGGGCTTCCGCGGTGGCTGCGTCCAGTGGGATTTGTTGGTACACTTGAGCCAGGTTGAGTTTGGCAAAAACTTTCCCCGGGCCCAAGGAGTGCAGGAAGTGTTGGATTAATGGGACAGGATAGGCGCTCTGTTGCAACGCCTTATTTAGCGTGCATTTGTAATTCGCGCAGATGCGGATGGAACCGTCGCTCTTAAGGGGGTTGACTATCGGGGTCTCCTAGCGAGCATGGTCGACTGGTTCGAGGATCACCTGGGCAATGAGTTTGTCCAGTTTCGCGTCCACCCAGGGCTTTAGGGCAAAAGGTACTCATCTCGGTTTCAGCCTAATTGGGTTAATGGTGGGGTCTAGACTGAACGAGATTGGGGTCCCCGTATACTTATCAAGCTCGCCGCTGAACACATCCTGGAAATCTTGGATGAGGCTGTCGATGCCCTCCTCCCAGATCCCGTGAACCCCTGTTAGGCCGATGCCCAACTTCCCGAACCAGTCCACCCCCAACAGTGTCGGCAGGTTGTCCCGCGTTACTGTTATGTCTAGAGGGCCCTGGAAGTCCTTATAGGTGACGGGGACAGTGGCTTTTCCCAAGATGGGGATCCAATTCCCCTGGAAATCTTGCAGTGTGGTGAATGTTGGCCTCAGATCTCGCCAGCGTAGGTCGGGGTTTGCTGCTTTCAGGTCCGTCCAGGTGATCAGGGTCACGGTCGATCCAGTGTCCACTTCCATCTTGTAGGACGTCTGCCAGAGGGTCACGGTCACCTTCCACTTGGTTGTGGTGCTGTTGCTGTTCCTTGCCACTCGGGTTTGGTGCGTCTTCCTCTCCCGGTCTTTGTGGTCGCGGTGGTCCTTTAGGTCTCTGGAGGCCTTCCTGCTCCTTGTGTCTGAATCACTGGAGTGCTTTCTGTGCCGCTGGCGGGGGGACAGGTCCTTTGGTCAGCAGACCTTTCATATGTGGCCTTTCTTGCCGCACCGGTGGCAGTGCTGGTCACGGAAATGGCACGCCGCTCTCACGTGGTCGCCACTGCACCTGGGGCATCTGTGGTTGCTTTGTCCTTCCGTCTATGCGTGCGGTGTATTTTCTTGCTGCTGCTGCTCGCGTAGCTCGAGGAGCTGGAGTCGTGCCTGCCGGTTTGGTGGACTTGGTCCTTTGGGTTCGCTTCGGCTCCGGGGATCCTCGCCTGGATGAAGGATGCCATATTTTGGGACTCTGCGAGGAGTGCTTCCTCGATGGCATCATCAAGGGTGATGCGATTGTTCCCCATTAGTTTATTTTGGAGCTTCTTATCGCGGAGGCCCCAGACGAATTGATCCAGTAGAATGTCGTCTATACCCTCCATGTAGCTGCGTAGTGTGCCCAGATGGCGGATTGCGATGGCATAGGTGGCAGCGCATTCCCCTTGTTGTTGCATGCGGTTTTGAAGTGTGAAACACTGCACCAGCTTGGATGGAGTTGGAGCGAAACGTCTATGTAGGGCGTCCTGAAGGTCTTTCCAGGGCATCGAAAAGACTGGTTCAGGCGCCGTGATCATCCTGGCAGTGTCGAAGACCAGAATTCCCGCCAGGTTGAGGAATGTGCTCTGCAATCTCACGGCCGACGCATCGGTAAGGTTATTCGACAATGTGCATACTGCAAAGTTCAAGAATATAGTAAAGGGAAAATCGTGCCAAATGCCCTTGACTAGGGCTCAGGGAAAGCATTTCAAGCAAAGATGACTCATTCATGGGTTGAGGATCTAAACATAACCAGTGATAGTGGAACATCAAAGGTTATTCATAGATGTGTTGCATCTTGCCAGACAGAAATGGCCATTTCTCCTGTGGGAACCAAGAAAGCTAAACTCACCATGTTCAGTGATATGGTAGAGCAGTCTACACAATATGTCGCAGAGCATTTCTGAGTGAAAGTGGGGGAAGTGTTACCTGGTCTACAACAACAACGTTGGTTAGATCTAGTTAGCAAAATTGGCTACAAGCACGTCCGTTATAACATTTGCTGCATCTATCAGAAGTCTCTTCTTGAATTAAAATGCATTACTTGAATTGTACAGATGGGACTGAGTATTATGGATGGGTAACATCCATTTTGGAATAAAGGATAAAAGTAGGAGGGAGAAAACTGTTGGAGAAAATCACTTTATTTTACTGAAGGATGGAAAGAAATCAACATTATCATTCTTTTATGAACATAATTATTTTAAGATACTTTTTGTTAAGCATATACCTTAAATGTACTTCTGTTTTTTTAATATAAATCTGCTCTGTTTTGTAATGGGTCATGATTCCATAGCAACCATTTCTTAATGCTATCAATGACATCTTTTCAAGTTTTTAGATGTGCCTATCACCTGACAAGGTTGGCTGGCATGTCTTAATGGAAGGGAAAAGGAATTAAACTCATCTTGAAACCTTTATGCCATAACTGATAAAACAGAACATGGAGCCCCAGGGTTCTATTCTTCAATGGATGCATCTGATTCTCCTTTGGGCCTAATATCAGTATCCATTTTCTCCTCTTCCTGGAAACTTTTTCTTGGATTCTATACCTTTAATATCCCTTGTTCCCAGTCCAAATTTGTTAATGTTCAATTTGAAGTCATTAATTCTTTTACTCAGAGCTGCCTTTATCCTAAAAAGCTTTCCCCATTTGCTTGTTATCCATTCTGATACATTTATACAGAGTTATCATGTTCTCCCTCAGCCTATTTTTTTTCTTCGCTAAGATTATGTCAATGTACCTCACATAATTTTCCAGCTGTTCAAGTTTAGCATAATCGCTTCCTCAGCTGCAGCATTATCTTATATTGTGAACATCTATTTGTAGGTGGGTAGAAAAGACAGAGAAATTTGTTTCCAAATAAATACTGGGGTCATTTGTCAAACAATGGAAGGAAATGAATGCAGCAATAGGTGAAAGCTTATATGTTTTCTGTCTTTTAAAAAGAAGATACGGAAGAACTTGTGCGTCTTTCTTTCTCTCTTTTGAATGCAGAATTAGTATAGTTTAGTCAGTAGGAGCAACTCAAGGAAGTAATGCAAAATCAGAAGACATGGAAAGACTGGCCCATAGAATAGTCAAGAGTCCGACAAGACTAAATGAATATCATCATCACCATCATCACCATTTCATCATCATCAATCAATAGGATTCTTGACCTGAACTAAGGAGATCCAGATTCATAATGATTAATAACGTGAATGTTCCATCCCTGTAATCAGGGTAAAGCAGGTGTCATACCTCATAAGAATCTAATACTCCCTAGTCAAAGCCAGCAAAGTGAAAGCCTGCGATGTAGTGGCTAAGGCAATAGTCTAGCAAGTAAATTAGCCCAGGTTTGAATCCCAGTCTGGTCTCCCAGCTGGGGTTATAGTATGGCTTGCTGATGACAACAAATAAGTTGGAAACGGCCGTTCAAGTCTCTTCCTTTTCTGGTGAATCTTTCTTATTAAAGATGTTATTTATTTATTTCAATGTATATGACTACCCAGCTCAGAAAGTCATGGTGGCCTAGAAGTGGAGCTCTATCCTCACAATCAAGAGACTGTGAGTTTAATCCTAGGTAGTTTTTTTTTTTTAATTTTATTTATACCCCGCCCTTTTCCTGAAGGACTCAGGGCGGCTTACAGGCGAATAAAAACAAAGAACAATATAACCTTAAAAATACATAAAATGATTAAATAGGCCTGATTTTTAAAAGGGGAGCAGT
>JANHFO010003001.1:104910-115837 GCA_032468095.1 Pareas carinatus | reverse complement strand
TTCTGCTTGTGAGTTGGATGGGTTCGGTCTGCTCAACTAAACCCCCCTTCTTTTCCCCCTCCTGAAGTCAGACGGAGAACAGACCAAAACTTGATCTGTTTTCCTCAGGGTGCTGCGAGGAGTTCAGATGGGGGTGTTGTGTCAAAGGATCCATCCCGGGATGACCCAGAAGTCCTCAGCCTGTCCCAAATTTTGGAATCCGCTCAGCAGGGCGAGTGGCTAAAAGGAGGGGTGGAGGCCGGGAGGAGGAATTGGCATTTGCGAAGTCCTAGCGAAACTTCATTCCTCCAGCTGGAAGCGGATTTTTGGTCTCTGTCTGCTGGAGAAAGGCAGCCCACCCCCCCTGTCACAGGATCTTTTGCCTTACCCCCTCCAAAGTTTCAATATCCCCCTGATAAATGGGCTGGGGGTGAAAGGGTACAGGAACAGGAGGGACTGTGTACTTTCTACTCCGCGAAGCATGAGGCCTCCTTCGAGGCAACGGCCCATCGTTCGCTTTTAAATCATCCTGACGTTGGGTTAACCCCTTCTTGGTTGGATTTCAAGCACCGTAGCCTGGTGATGGGGGGAGGTGATTTTCATAAGCCTCATCCTCGAGATCCTGATGACCCTGGACTGTGGTGGGATGACTGTTTTGACCCCCAGTGATCTAGCCTGCCCACTTGGGGTTCACACCTCCCCACTGAGGCTGCCACAATGCCCTTGGATGAAGGAGCTTTCCAACCTCAAGTTTTCTCCAGGGGGCACAACCTGCTGCCACCCCAAGACATTGGCCAGAGGCAACAAAGGGAAGCCTTGACTGCCCCCTCGTCCCTGCAACGTGCTCAATTGGGGGAAGCACCATTCATACAGCCTCAGGGCTTTTCTTAGATGAGCCTACGGCACGGGTCCCCAAACTCACTGCCGCGAACTCCGCTTCGCAGCCGGCAGCCCTCGCCTCAACGTCTGGTGAAACCGCCCCCTCGACTGGTTCCCAGGGATCGAGCCCCACCCCCGCCTGATGCCCGTGACCCTCTGCCAGCGAGCATGGCCCAGGGTCAGGGAGTAATCTATCCTCAGCCTTGGGGCCCGGACCCCGGTTTCCTGTTCATGCTCTACCAACTTTCCAGGTTGGGTTTGATGGCGACTCTGACCAATGGAGGTATTTTTTACATGATGTCCTGTGGCTATATGGGGCCTGGTTCCCAGATGATTACTCCAAAATTACAACCATTACTACTTGCCTGGCCGGAGATGCCAGGGCTTGGTTCGTTGATTTGTGTGATCGAGATGCTCCCAAAGTGCAATTCCTCAATGATTTTGTGCGGGCCCTGCGTACCAGGTTTGAGAATCCCATGGAGGTGATGCAAGCCGAACTTGACCTCAAATCCCTGAAGCAAGGTGGGGGTCCCGTACGCACATATATCCAGACTTTCCAGCGCTTGGCTTCGCTAGTTGACGACTGGTCTGAACGCACGCTGATGGACCAATTCCACTCTGGGTTGGACCAGCGCCTCTCCGACTGCATTTTTGTGCGTGGCATTCCGCTGACCTTACAAGACTGGTATCGGTCTGCTCTCCATGTGGAACTTGAAATGCTGAAATATCACCCGTCTGCAGCTCATGCCATTCAACCCTCTCGGACAGCGCCTGTGGCTCACCCAGAACCCTGGGGTGACCGCCTGACACACCATGGGAGAGGACCTCGGAATCGAGTTCGTTGCTTCCGCTGTGGTGCTCCAGGCCATTTTGCGACGGATTGCCCCAGTCTGAAGTCATGATTGCAACCAGCTCAGCGCCCCTCGGTCACACCCTTGACGCAACCATCTGAACCACCACCCAAACGACCATCAGAGAAGTGCAAATCGGCTCGAGTACGGAAGGTAGCAACCACTCCTCCGACTGAAGAGCCAACGCCGGATCTTGATGTCTCGGGGGTGACTATTACAGTGAACATTTTTATTTCCTTCTCGGGGAACAGAGGCTATACGAAAGCCCTATTAGATCCAGGGGGCACCCGTTGTAGCATTAACCTTAGCACTGTCCAGACTTTAGGGCTCCGCCTCCGAACCCTCAAAACTCCCATGACTTTTGAACAGGTCGATGGCACCTTGGCAGGAGGACGACCTGCCAAATATTTAACGGAGCCCCTGGTATTGATCTACGGACCCCACCAAGAGAGTTTACATTTCATTGTGGTTCTGGGACAGCAAGATAACGTGATACTAGGCCTCTGCTGGTTTAAGAAGTGGGACCCCCTAGTGGTCTGGTCCGAAGGTGCCTGGTATCCCGCAGCCCCAAAATCCCTACAGAGTGTTCACTGCCCTACCATGGGGAATGAAACCCAGAGAGGTGTCGACCAAAGGGAGGTTCGTATAGAGACTATGTTGTCAGCCAACACCCATCCATTCGTGGAGGGGAGGGTTCCACCTGTTTACTTCGATCTGACGGAGGAATCTGATGTGCTCCCTCCCCACCGATGCAGATTGCGCCATTGAACTCATTCCTGGGAGAAATATTCAAAACTCAGGATATACCCAATGTCGCCCGGTGAGATGGAGGAGAGACTTTGTGGACACTAACCTAGCTCGTGGGTTTATCAAACCATCCAAGTCCAAAATGGCGGCCCCGGTACTCTTTGTAGAGAAGAAGGATGGGGGTAAGAGATGCATGTGTGTGGATTATAGGAATCTTAATGCCATTTCTGAGGAAAATATGTATCCATTGCTCTTGATGAAGGATTTCTTGGGCTATTTAGCAAAAGGAAAAATATTCACCAAATTGGATTTAAGAGAAGCATATTATCGGGTGAGGGTGAAAACAGGCGATGAGTGGAAGACCGCTTTCAATTGACCCCTAGGTTGCTTCCAATTCAAGGTGATGCCATTTGGCCTGAAGGGGGCGCCAACTGTATTCATGCAGTTGATCAACGAAGTGTTACATGAGCACCTCTACAAAGGGGTTTTGGTTTACCTGAATGACATTCTCATCTACTCGGAGAACCTTGATGATCATATACGCTTGGTGAGCGCCGTCCTATCGCAGTTGCTACAGGCCTAGTTGTACTGTAAACTAGCGAAATGTGAATTCCACAAAATTAAAATAGATTGATTGGGTTACAGAATCTCTGGACAGGGTGTTGGAATGGATCCAATGAAGGTCCAATCCATCCTGGAGTGGACGGCTCCAAGCACTAGGAAACAATTACAAAGGTTCCTGGGTTTTGCAAACTTTTATAGACAGTTTATACCAACATTTGCGCAAATCGCTCTACCACTCACCAACCTATTGAAAACAGGGAAAGGAGTAAAACCAAAACCGACCCAGGAGTTGCAGTGGACCTTGGAATGTCATGCCGCCTTTGAAAGGTTGAAACGCTTGTTTGCTGCCGAACCAATTTTAAAACTCCCTGATGTCGAGCTGCCGATGCTAGTGATGTTCTCCTACAAAAGAATACGGAGGGGAACTTGCAACCCTGTGCATATATGTCAAGAAAACTGTCGGACATGGAACAAAGATGGCCGATTTGGGAGAATGAAGCTTTTGCTGTTCAGTGGGCTTTACTCACTTGGAGACACTTTCTGGAAGGGAGTAAGATCCCTTTTGAAGTGTGGACTGATCACAAAAATCTTGAGGCCCTAACCACGAAACGGCATCTATCTCCTAAGCAAGTTCGCTGGCTCCTCGATTTCAACAGGTTCAACTTCACTTTGAAATACATTCCGGCTGGAAAGAATTTCCTGGCAGTGCCTTAACTTGCATGCCCCAACACCTGAGCACCAGAGAGGAGGTGCTGGGTACTATAGTACCATCTCGAGAACTGCTCGCACCACTGCTCACGGTACCCCATAAGGAGAAAAAGAAGCTGTTGGACTTTGCTGAGATTAAAACAGCTTTCGAGAATGCTATGGCCTTGGACGCGTGGTACCAAGTGCATCAATCCAATTTCACCCTTCGGGATGATTTCGCCTGAAAAGGGAGTGTGATCTATGTTCCCACCAGACAAAGACATTTCGTGATGCAAAGGGCCCATGATGGTAAACAAGCTGGACATTTTGGATTTGTCAAGACCCTCCATTTGGTCAAAAGACAATTCTGGTGGCCGGGTATGAAAAAGGACATCAAATAGTACACTTTTTTGTGTCCTGTTTGTGCAACTATGGAACGGTTGCCGGGCAAGACCCCGGGTTTGTTACAACCAGTGGCTAATCCTTCCAAGCCATGGGAAGAGATTGGTATGGACTTTATAGTTGACTTACCGGCTAGTAAGGGCCACACTGTGATATGGACTCTGGTTGATTTATTTTCAAAGCAAGCACATTTTATACCTTGCCCCAAACTTCCTTCGGCAAAAATTCTCGCCAAGATGTTTGTTCAACACATTTATTGTTTACATGGGACTCCAAAGAGAATCATTTCAGACAAAGGGACCCAATTCACTTCCAAGTTTTGGAAGGAGTTCCTGTGCACCATGGGGACAGCCCAGTGCCTCAGTTCCGCTTTCCACCCAGCAACAAATGGTCTTGCGGAACAGGCTAACGCCATAGTGTCCCAATATTTACGGTGCTACATTAATGCCCAACAGTCGGATTGGGCGGACTTGTTACCTTTTGCAGAAGTAGCCTATAACAACACTGTTCAGAGCAGTACCGGACATTCACTATTTAAGATCACGTCGGGTACCGATTTTATGCCCATACCGGAGATACCACCAGATCCCCCGACTTCCATGTCGTTGGAGGCCTGGATGGATGGTATCAGATCAGCTTGGCCCAGAATAAAATCGGCCTTAGAATATGCAAACAAGAGACATAAACATCAGGCAGACAAGAAAGGAGCTCCTCAACCAATTACTAGAGTGGGAGATCTCGTGTATCTATGCACCAAATATTTGAACTTACACATTCCTGGCAAGAAGTTAGGCCCCAAATATATTGGGCCATTCCCGATAGTGAAGATCATTAATCCAGTTACTGTACAGTTACAACTTCCACTTTCTCTTAAACGGATTCATCCAGTTTTCCATTGTAGTCTCTTGAAGCCTTATCATACTTCCAGCCTACGCCCGGCTACACGCCCCGCCACCACCCCCCCGACTGGTGTGAGGGCAGCGGCATTACGAGATAGATGGTATTCTGGACTCCTGAATCTCGCAGGGGAAGTTGCAGTACCGGGTCATCTGGAAGGGATATCCTATATCTGCTGCTCAATGAGTGCTAGCAACCAATGTTTCCGCCCCCAAATTGATACGACGATTCCATCGCTGTAATCCCAACAAACCAGACAAGGATGCTGGTCGCCGAGTTCGAATATATGGACATCAGTCTTTTCTTTTTCCTTTTCTTCCCTTTTCTCCCCTTCCCATTTTCTCTTCCTATGTCTGCAAGTCCGTCTTTTTCCCAAGGGGTCCGGATGTCAACTCCCAGATCTTCTCTGAGTTGCCATAGAAGCAGACGGGGGGGAGGGAGTTGGACAGTCTAATGCTTTGGATGAAAACCAATGCAGACTTGTATGTTTTCTTTTTCTTTTCTTCTTTTATCTTTTGGGTAAAACAAGGTGGGACTAGCCCCTACAGACTGGAAATGTGAACATTGTATGTACTTAAATGTTTTCCAGTAGGACAAATTCAGAAATTCATAAGTGATTTATGAATTTGTTATAATTAAATAAGCTTTTTTTAAAAAAATTCTTCTATTAAATAAGTGCCTTTTATATTATTAAAATGGATGTTCTCTGATGTATGTACCTTTTAAAAAATATACATTAGTGGTCCTCAGAATTAAAAAATATGGATTTGGTGGTCCCTGAGGTCCAAAAGCTTGGTGACCACTGCTTTAAAGCTGCCAGAGGATTTGGACGGGCCGCGAGGGGTTGGCTCGGCCGGCAGGAGTGACTTGAGTTCGGCCAGTGTGGCATCCGAAGATCAACCCGCGGGGTATCTGGAGACCTGGAAATCGACCGGTGGGGCTCCCGTTAGCCTATCATTCGAGTCGTTGGCCGATATCCAGGCATCCAGATGCCCCACAGATCGATGTCAGGGCACCTGTGGACCAATTTCCAGGCTTCCAGGCACCCCGCAGTTCGATCTCCGGCCCTCCAGCTACCCCGCGAATTGATCTCCAGGCACCCACGGGCCGAATTATAAACTAACAGGAGCCTCGCAGGCCAATTTACAGGCCTCCAAGTGCCTGGAGATCGACCCACAGGGCACCTGGAGGCCTGTAATTTGGCCCGCAGGTGCCTGGAGACCCGCAGATCGACCTGCACAGCAGGGGCACCCGGAGCTTGGCCAAGCCGACAAACATGTGAGGAGGAAGTAGTGGACTGCCAGAACAGTCTATCTGTGTTTGTCTGTCTGTCTGTCTTTGTCTCTTTCTCTCTCTGTGTGTGTCATTCTGTCTGTCTGTCTGTCTTTGTCTGTCATTCTTTCTTTCTCTCTCTCTCACTCTGTCTGTCTCTCATTCTCTGTCTCTCATTCTCCCTCATTCTTTCTCTTTCTCTCCTATTCTCTCTCTTGATCCCAGCTATAATTTTTGTTATAATTAAATAAGCTTTTTAAATTTCATTATATTAAATAGGTGCATTTTATATTAATAAAATGGAAGTTCTCCGACCATTATTTTACAAATGTATGTACCTTTTTAAAAAAAATTCATATTGGTGGGCCTTGGGATTTCAAATTGTGAATTTGGTGGTCCCCGAGGTCAAAAAGGTTAGCGACCACTGGACTAGATGACCTCCGAGAGTCCCTTCCCACTCTGTTATTGTTATTCTGGTATTCCAAGCTAAGGAAACATCATTATGGATAAAATCTATCCATGAGGTCACTAGGAGTCAACAATGACTTGATGGCACATAAATAATCAACCAATCATATTTAAAGACACACAGAAAGTCAGGTGGGTCTCCTGAAACAGGACATTCTATAGGCCAGGACTGCCTCATTGGAAGCAACTCACAAAATAACTTCAACCCATTTTGCCATGTGCTACACAAATGGCACAGTAGCTCTTCCAGAGACCAACCAGTGTCAACAGCTTCAGAATACAAGTGAAACGATTCTTCCAGCTCAATTATCTTGAAATTCAATTTGAGACTTTTTTTTTCTTTTGAGATTACGGATCGTCTAGGAAGAGAGACCAAAGGGGGGGGAGTTATTAACATACCTGGGACTTGAGTTTATGAATTTTTTAAAAAGGGAAAGCTGCTTCTTCGCTGAACGTTTGAATTATTCAGGTGCCTTGCAACACAGTCCGTGGCTAATTACAGCTTGCAGATGCAAATGGAAGCAATAATGATCACCATTTCCTGGGCTTTTATACCATGCCAGGTTTTCAACTGGAGGGTCTTCAAACATTAATTAAGTCTCACAGCACACTGGTGCACCAGGTCCAACGAATTGTTCACAGCTGCTGTGAAGAGATGACATAATTTTCAGAAAGAAGGCTGCTAAAACCTGGAAAACTGCAAATATGTTATTCCTCCACTGGGAGTCAGTAAAGGATTTCTTCATATCTCCCCTGCCATCAAGTGGTCATCTGGATTCTTACATTCTATTCTAGGCCTTATGGGTCTTTCAGTTGATATGACAGTCTGCCATATCTGATTTCTAAATGCCAGGTTTATTAATCCCTGGCAAAGAAACTTTTGTTTGGGGAAAGGTATGGATTTTTAATTTCCCCCCCCGGCTGTTTTTCAGTTTGTTTAGCAAAGGGAATGAGTATGACTCCTTAACTTGCTTTATTGGGGCTGAATAAGCCATGATATAGGAGTGGTTAAAACGCAGTATTGCAGGCTAACTCTGTCCACTGCCAGAAGTTTGATCCTGAGTGGATCAAGGTTGACTCAGCCTTCCATCCTTCCAAGATTGGTAAAATGAGGACCAAGATTGTCAGGGGCAATTGGGTGACTCTCTAAACCATTCAGAGCACGCTGCAAAGCACTATGAAGTGGTATATGTGCTATTGTTATTGCTATTGCTATTGCTATTGCTATTGTTGTTGAATGTAGCCACCTTTTAAATTTTTCATCTGCCCCTGGCAAAACTGGAGTTGGGACACAATGGGAAATGCAAAAGGTGACTACAGTCAGTCACAATAAGCTGTTTCAAACATAGTTCTTTCAACCAGAACTATCAAACCATTAAATTTTTGCAGTCAGAATTCACTGGTCTATTTTGCAGCTCTCTTTGCAACCCGAAAGAGGTGCCATGACACCACACAATAAACCTCATGCTGGGGACTTATGGGAGCAATATGGGCACAGCCACTAAATCTGGTGCAGCATTTCCACTCTTCTGAACTGCCCAGAATTGCAATTCAGGAGGTGAATCAAGAAGAGCAACAGAGATAGCCACGAGATCTTCCCCTCCTAGTGTCAGAATTGTATTTATTCACTGTATTTTATTAAACAAACTTAGACGGCTGCTCAACTCACACAGAGACTTACAATGTTAAAATCACAGCATAAAAAAACCATTATGATTTTAAATTTAGCTAGTCTCATATATATCTTTTAGTAATTTTAGGTTGTATGTTGCTGTATGTTGTTATTCACTTTTAATCTGGCCATGCACCGCCCTGGGTCCCTTCGGGGAGAAGGACGGTATAAAAGTATTGAAATAAATAAATAAATAAAATCCTACCTCACTCTTTGGCAGCAGCAACACAATCCAATTAACTACTTGATGGCCTCCATCTCCATTTGGGGTTCCCATATTTTTAGGGCTTTTTAGAAATTTGATAAATAAAGCAATAGGGTGGGGACAAATCATACTCACAAATGAAGACCAATATACGTGTCCTAGGATAATGCTTGCAGTAGTGGAGAATATCTGTAGCTCAGGTGTAGGATAAAGGTGGAGGTTCGTTCTCCGAGCTGTGGTTTCCAAACGTTTCGTTACTAGGCCAGGTAACATCTTCAGTGGGTTTTGAGGGGATGTCAGTGTTGGTATTCTGTTTATAAGGGCTTGGTGTGGTCAGTAGTTGTGATGGGCTGGTTGCTTTAGAAGAGGATCTAATGGTGAAATTCAAAACCTGAATAAATTGTATTCTCATAACACAGAGACAACTCTGTTATACAATTGAAAGGTTTGTTTTAAAAAACATCTGCAAAGGCGGTCTCCAAGTCTCTTCCCAAGTGGATTGAGTACAAGGAAAACAACAATCAATATTCAGCAATACATTTTATAACCTCTACACAATGCACACCATGCCTAAGACACCCTCCCCACTCCCCTTATTCTTTTATGTCATTTCTTGAGTCATATTATAAACTAAGGAGTTGGTGTGACAATTTCCTCAGAGTAAAAGCTATCTTATCTTGTTTACTTGTAACTTCTCCCTGGGCGGATGGGCAGAGGTTCCTATCTTACTGACTTGCGGCCTTGCCTCAGGTGTCTGTTCCTGTTTTCCTGTTTTCCAAAAAACTTTGTAACAGGCTATCACATCCTGTTTCACTGAATATATTTTGTAATTAATTTGCAACTTTAAAAACATCATGGCATAACAATACACTTTTTATAAAAGAGTAGCTTATTCATTCACTGGGGCCAGAAGTTTAGTCTTCCAAGCTTTTCGACTCGTGCTAGAACTCATTCTCAGAGAACCTCTCCCTCATCAGAATGTGTGACATTCTGGTGAGACAGAAGTTCCCTGAGGATGAGCTCCAGCATGAATCTGAAAGATTGGAAGACTAAATCTCTGGTCCCAGTGACCAACCCAGATGAATGACATATTACAGTGAGAGAGAAGTTCCTTAAGGATGGAGCTCTCTGGTCCTGGTGACCGACCAAAATTGGATCCTACAACAAATCATACTGTAGGGAGAATTATGTTCCATAGAGAAGGGGCCACCACAGAAAAGGCCCTGATCAATGGGACCTTTCACCCATGAGGAAAGTAGTGTTGAAATATCACATTGCAAGGGGCATGTAGAAATGATGTTGGCTCTCATCACAAGGTTCTGGTGCTGCTGATGTCACCTTTGGCGTTCCTGCAGCGGCTAGGATTTCTCATTGCAGGGCAAACCATGGCTGATCACAGCATATTCTGCAAACTATGACTTGGTGAGTCATAATGATGAGTCTCCAAATATCTTCACAGCTTTTAGCATCTTCACTGCTGAACCTCTGACTCCACACAAGTATTTGATAGTAAGATTGAAGGTCCCTTGATTGCATCTTAATTATGAAAAAGATGGATAAATTAAACAACTCACACGTCCATTTTGGCAAGTGCTGACTCAAAACACACACACAGAGACACACACACACGCAGAATCCTAGACAAACTAGGGCTGTAATCATGAAGAAGCTTCTAATTACATTTAAATTGGAAGATGAAAATTAAGCAGTTCGTCTCCTTGTAATGCACAGCCATTAGAGTAATTGCAGATCTTTTAATGAACAGCATGCATATTTACTATAAAGAAGGGGAGGGCAAAATTAATTGACCGTTTGGGTCAATATATAAATGAAATTCCTTTATTTCATTCATTTTCTAATCAACTTCAAGTTTCTAGTCTTCAAGCCGATGGCATTTTTTGCCCTTCACCCATCCAGTTGGGATGAAAGCTCTAATACACTGCAAGTTATAACACACTATTTTTCACTTAATGACAAGCATTTCTTTTCCGGTAATATTGAACTGCAAACCAGGGCATATAAAATCTTTCTCAGACCAATTCTCAAATACAGCTCATCCAATATGGAACCCATATTGTTTAACGGACATTAATACAATTGAACAAGTCCAGAGATATTTTTCGAGAAGAGTACTCCACTCATCAGCCCACAATAGAAGACCTTATGTCACCAGGCTTGAAATTTTGGACCTAGAAAGCTTAGAGCTACACCGCCTACGGTCTGACCTAAGCTTAGTACACAAAATTGTCTGCTACAATGTTCTACCTATGAATGAATACTTCAGTTTCAACCACAATAATACAC
>JANHFO010003001.1:86560-99309 GCA_032468095.1 Pareas carinatus | reverse complement strand
GGCAATAGGCTGATTTCTGTAAACCGCTTAGAGAGGGCTATAAAGCACTGTGAAGCGGTATATAAGTCTAACTGCTAAAAGGACTGCATTGTAAATTCGGGATAGGTGATGTAAAAAAAAGTAAAATCTTTTTTCCTGATGGCCCCTATGCTGACTGAGGAATTCTGGGAGTTGAAGTCCACAAGCCTTAAAGGGACCAAGGTTGGAGACCCCTGCTTTAGAGAATAGGTTGCTGCAGTCTCTGAGATATCGACACTGCTATTATGTCACCCTGCAACCATTCTTTATATCTTTTAACCTCCAGCCCCCCTCATCATCTTTGTTGCTCTTCTCTGCACTCTTTCTAGAGTCTCAACATCTTCTTTATATCATGGCAACCAAAACTGGATGCGGTATTCCAGGTGTGGTCTTACCCAGGCCTTATAAAGGGGTATTAACCATTCATGTGATCACTGTTGCTACCCCATCAGCTCATTTATTACAAGTTTGCATGGCCAGTCTACATCTGGGTCAGCTAAGCGCCATAGGCACACGCTCACTAAAACGTGAGGGTGGTAGAAGCAAATAGGTCAAACGCGCATTAAAATATGTTTGCTTTGTTCTCAATATGTTTGCTGTGCTCTGCTCAGACAAATGAATCACATGATGGCTTCACGAGATCATTCCATCTCCTAAATCAATGCTCGGGTTTCTACAGCCTGCTGAATCGCAAGCAGCCGAATCCAGCAGTGTCTCCAAGGCAGTCAAAACAAGGCAAGATGACCATCGTGGCATCCCAGTTGTGTCCTTGCCTCTTTTTACACATGTACCAGGTCAGTGCACGGGACAAAAAGGGGTGGGGCTTGCACTGGAACACATCTTGCATACATACCAACACGCACACCCTGTGCATATGGCCCTCCGAAAAGCCTTGAAGACCTGGCTTGGGGCCCGTTGATCTCGCCTGGCGATCTGGTGAGATCCGGGCATGAATGGTGTGTGAGTGTATTTTAAAGCTTTTTAAATGTCTTTTAAATGTTTTTTAATGTTGATTTGTTGGGAGCCGCCCTGAGTCCTAGGAGAGGGGCGGCATACAAATATAACAAATAAATACATAAATAAATATGTTAAAAAAAGATGTCGAGAGTCTAGAAAGAGTGGAGAGAAGAGCAACAAAGATGATGAACGGTTGCTGGAATCGAGTATATCTAGTTCAATGAAAAGAAGGACTAGGGGTATAGAAATTTAATAAATAGAATTAGAAATAGAAATAGGGGTGGCATGATAGCAGGGTTCCACCATATTTGAGGGGCTGCTATTCGCTCAATTACAGTCCTTCCGCCGTGCCCTGAAGACCCATTTGTTCCATCAAGCGGGACTGGGATAGCCGCGCCCTGTTCTCCTGTGTTCAATTAGGAAATCTTAATCTAGGAAATAATTTTATTTGTTCCCCTGTTAAATTTTAAAAGTGCAGGCTTGATTTAATTTATTTTAACGATGTTCTTAACTTGTATATGTATGTTGTATTTTTAACATTGCCTGTAAGCCGCCCTGAGTCCTTCGGGAGAAGGGCAGGATAGAAATAAAATTTTATAATTATTATTATTATTATTAAAGACAAGGGAGTCCAGCTTTTCTCCAAAACCCCTGATGGCAGGACATGAAGCAATGGGTGAAAATCAAGTAGAGAAACCACCCAGAACTAAATAGAGAAATTTCCTGACAGAACAATTAATCAGTGGAACGACTTGCCTCCAGAAGTTGTGAATGCTCCAACACTGGAAGTTTTCAAGAAGAGATTGGACAGCCATTTGTCTGAAATGGTATTGGGTTTCCTGTACCAACTCTATTATTGTGTTATATTGTTGGCTCACATCCAATTTCACCTTGTTAAATGCACTGTGCAAACTCAACCAAATTATAGATTACTCCATGCTGGAATGGATCTGTAATTTTATAGGGTGTTTTGGGGTGGTTGTTGGATTGTTGTTGGTTTTTTTTTTTGAGATCTTGATAAACAATCCATGTTCTTTTTTACTGAGTTTTTGCTATGTGCTATAATTTTTTAAGAACTCTGTTTTATTTCATTTTGGCTTTCAATTATCCATGTTCAATCATTCATGGAAAAATACTTAAAAAAAATTTTTTTTGTCTGCAAAGTTTTACTCTGGATTCTTAGAACACCTTATCTTTTAAAGAGGAAATGCAAGGAATCCAAAGTTAGACTTTGCATGAAGAACAGAAAGTGTGCTAGTGAGTTATGGTTTTCAACTTATCCGCAGAAATCCTAAAAAAAAGGACCTGTCTTTTCATGATCTGAAATATTACTGCAGATGTCTTGCAAGCTGATTTTTGAAGATTCAATGCTAGCTACTTGAAAGAAGAAACTAGAAATACCATTTTCAGACTTGATAGAGTAAATAACAATTACTTTACTTCAAAAAAATGGACTGACTTACTTACTTGCCTCTCCCTCCCTTTGCAAATTCCTTTCCATTTACATTTCCTTTCCAGAACTGATTAAATATACCATTAATTTTCTATAAAGTGAATGCAATGATAGTCACTATGGGAAATTAGATGCCCAATAGACAGTTATAAGGGGGTGCAGTGGCTCAACAGATGAAGACGCTGAGCTTGTCGATCGGAAGGTTAGCAGTTCGAATCCCTAGCACCGCGTAATGGAGTGAACTCCTCACCCCAGTTTCTGTCAACCTAGCAGTTCGAAAGCATGTAAAAATGCAAGTAGAAAAATAGGGGCCACTTCGGTGGGAAGGTAACAGTGCTCCGTGCGCCTTAGGTGTTTAGTCATGCTGGGCACATGACCACGAGAAAGTCTTCTGACAGCGCTGGCTCTTCGGCTTTGAAACAGAGATGAGCGCTGCCCCCTAGAGTCAGCTACGGCTAGCACATATGTGCACGGGGAACCTTTAGGCAGTTATAATTCATGTGGTTCTTTTCAGTGGTGCAATAACAAATCAGAATTTTCCCAGGAAGCTTCATGTGTGTTTGTAGGCGTGAGAGAGAGGGACGCAGGGTGTGGTATGCCAAGGATTATCCTACAGGGCATTCCAGAGTCTAGCCTAGTCTGGCCATCAAATAGCTTGGAGGAGAAATGTTATGACCTAGAAGATGCTGCTGAATTCAAGCTTCAATCATCTTTCACCATTGGCCTCCTTGTCCAAAATTGCTAGAAGTTGTGGGTTGACACACTGAGAGATTCTTCTCTCGTGGAGTAACCGAAGAATGGTGAGAGAAGCTTGTGGTTAGAAACAAGTTATTCATTTGTTCATTTTTATGCATAGATTTAAAAAACACCCGACTCTCAGTGACTCTGGCTCCTTTAAAAATCTAGGACAATAAATTAAAGGAAAAAAGATGGATACATCCAGAGAAAGAAAAAACAGAACCAAATATTATAGGAGAGCCCATTGATTCTTCTACAAGGTCGGGGAAAATAGTATTTATCTTTTATTTCTTGACATTGAAGAAGAAACAGAAAAAACTATCATCCCGCCATCATCCCAGCCTTCTGTTCATAAGCTCTGTTTTTCATAACCCTGACTTATGCCAGATGAGGACCACACTCACGATGTCCCAAAGTGCCAGAGGCGATGACTGTAGCCAAGAGCGAGTCTTTTGGGTGACACCAGAACTAAATCTTGGAATATCTTCCTAGACAGTGGTAAGGTTCCAGATGCATTTTTTTTTACTGATGGATTGAATCTATACACTGCACATTCCTGGCCCAAGCCAGACTGTCATAATTAAACATCAATAATAATCAGCACAGAAAGGAAAACCGACTATCGTAAACCATTAAAACAAGTAATAATCCCAAAAGGAAAACCACAATAACCAATAGTGTACATTGCACGTTCATAAAAATCTGGGAAATAAAGCCAAAACACACAACAATTTTATTTTATTTTATTATTTACATTTCTATACCACCCTTATCCCCGAGGGGACCCAGAGCGGTGTACAGCCAATAAAAAAACACATACATAGACACAACAATTTAAAACACATAATTAAAATATAAAAGATAAAGATAAAAAGATAAAGGATAAATTAAAAGATAAAAGATAAATTAAAAGATAATTAAACAAGGGAAGAAATGGGAGATCAAGCTAACCAAGAAAAGCACTGGAAGCCTTCCCAAGAAGACCCCAGTTCTCGTCTACAGCAAGCAGGCCTTCTTCTCAGCCACCACACACGTTAGGAATAACAGAATAACAGAATTGGAAGGGACCTTAGAGGTCTTCTAGTCTAATTCCCTGCTCAAACAGGAGACCCTATACCAGTGATGGCTAACCTTTTAGGTACCGAGTGCCTGGACGAGTTGCAGCTAATGAGTCGTGGCTCGTGATGTCATCGCCCGGCGCCGCTACTCTCTGAACATGCTCAGCTCTGGGGCGATGCTGGAGCAACTTGGCTCGCGTGCCAACAGAGAGGGCTCTGCATGCCCACTGTGGCACACATGCCATAGGTTCGCCATCACTGCCCTATAGCATTTCAGACAAATCACTGTCCAATCTCCTCTTAAAAATGCCCAGTAATGGAACTCCCACAACTTCTGAAGACAAGTCATTCCACTGATTTAATTGTTCTCATAGTCAGGAAATTTCTCCTTATTTCTAGGTTGGTTCTCTCCTTTCCATTGTTATTTCTTTTTCTGCCTTCAGGTGCTTTGGAGAATAGGGTTAACTCCTCTTCTTTGGGACGGCCCTTCAAATACTAGAAAGCTGCTATCACATCACTCCTAGTCCTTCTCTTCCATAGACTAGACATACACAGTTCTTGGATGAAGAAGACCTTGGACAGGGCTTTTCAGGAAGCAGAATAAAAAGGAAGGTGTTCCTTCAAGTAGGTAAGACCCAAGAGATTTTGATGTAATAACAATCACGTTGAATTTAAGTCTGACATTTACTGTAAGTTACTGCAATTTAGTCCGTAGAGTTGTCGCATAAACCTGCTGGACAGAAGCCTCAAAACTATATTTTAGATCTTTTGCAATGTCAGGGTTTTCTTCAAGGGCACCCCTACGTACGCTGCATAACAATAATCTAACTTGGGTATCATTGGCTATCATCGACATACGGCTATGAATCTCGTCCACATATCGATTGTTCCAGCCCCCTATCTGATGACGAATTCCCACAGCAACTTGATGTGGATAATCGAAAAACACTGGAGAGATCATGGATCCCAGAGGAACACTATATAAGAGCTTCTGTTTTGACTAGCAAAATGACCCTACTTGAAAGCTACTTGAGAGATGGAAATGAAACTCTACTAAAAATTTGGATGCCTCCAATTTCCAAAACCCCCAAGAGAGTCATGGTTAATAGTCTTGGAGGTCAAGAAGAACCAAGAATGTCATACTTCCTCTTTCAATCTCCAGAAAAAAGATCACCCATCGGGCGAACCAAAGTAGTTCCAACAGTGTGCCCTGAAGCCATTGTGAAACGAGTCCAAAGAATTTGCCATCTCTAAGACCACCTACCCAACTATGGGAAGTTAGAAACCAACCCGTAGCTGCCTATCTCCAAGGGTTCAGGTTTCTTCAGAAAGACTTAATAATTGCCTCTTTTGAATAAGGATACATCCCATCCTCCATAAGAAAGGTATTTATGAAAGCACTGGGCAGTTTTGTGCTTCCAGCGTACCCCACCTGCATCTGAAGAGAGGTGTGCATAAGATCATCCTCATTCCAAGCTAGCAATGAATGCAACCTCTGTCTGTGATTTCTGGCTCTGCGTCAACATATGATCTTCCATTTTATGCTGACTCAAGCTGTGCTATCCAGTGCGAATGCTGCATTTCAGTTCTTTTTAACAAACCTCTTCACTCCAGTTGGCTATTGTGGTGGGAAAGCCCCCTCTGCTTTTCACCGTTTGCTTTTTTTGCACAGCTTCAGCAATGACACAGGATTTTCCTTTCTTCCTTTCCTTCCGTCCCTCCTTCCCTCCCTCCCTCTCTCCCTCCCTTCCCCCTCCCTCCTTTACTTATTTACTTACTTACTTACTTAAGAAATAGTTGTAAGTTGAGGATTATCTGTGTGATGGAAGCTCCATCTGTTTTTGACACATATAAAAACAGGAAGAACTTTCCTTGTATCATCGGGACCTTCACCTTGAGATTTTTGACCATGGGAAGAAAAATGCAATGTGGAATGAGGACAGATGAGAAAGATGTATCAACTGGGAGATACAATCTGTGCAATGGAAATACAATGCATCTCACCCTAATGGGAAGACGTGACCAAGTTATTTCCTTCTAATTGCTATTGGAGACCATCACCTCTTTCCCCTTATTCTTTCTTCTTCTGGTTTCCCTCTTTCATTGGACTTCAAAAAACCAAGGTTGTTATCTGTAAGTAAGGTGCACAATGGGACTCCTGATTGGTTAGTTAAACGCACATCTAAATGGCCAGACAGGTCAAGATATAACTCTTGACCTTCAAGAAAAATCCTCAGATCAAATGACATGACATCTTCTTTAGTGCAGTGTTTCCCAACCGTGGGAACTTTAAGAGGTGTGGACTTAAACTCCCCAAATTTCCATACTAGCTGGGGAATTCTGGAAGTTGAAGTCCACATGTCTTAAAGTTCCTGTTGGAAAAGACAAGCAGAGCCTGAGGGTGGAAACAAGCAAGTAATCAGCCTAGAATCATTACATTCGCACAAAGGCCTGAGTCCAACAGCTCTTATCTAGCACCAATTTAGTGCTGACCGTTAGTTGACTAGATTCTTGTTTATAGACATGAGCAATAAACCATCTGAACTGCAACTCTGTGTGGTCTTGATTCTTCGCTCCTGACAGTTCTCACGGTTGAGAAACACTGCTTTAGTGCAAAAAGGACAGATGAAATTATGGAGAATAAGGAACAAAACATCACCTGGGAGGGATATCAATGGAGATGTTTTTTTAACATGGATTGCATGTTACACCAGAGGTCCCCAACCTATGGGCCATGGCCCATTATTGGGCCATGGCCAAGCAGCCACCAGGCCGCATGACTGGTGGCTTGTCACACACACACCAGTATGCGTGCGGACAGCCCCACTACCCTGAGCGCCGGTCAGTGTCTGTGGCCTACTGCCCTGAGCGCTGGCTGATGTCTGTGGCCCACTGATCTGAGCTCCACCCAGTGTCTGTGGCCCGCTGCCCTGAGGGCCGTCCAGTGTCTGTGGCCTGCTGTCCTGAGGGCCGTCCGGTGTCTGATGTCTGCTGCCCTGAGGGTCGTCCAGTGTCTGATGTCCGCTGCCCTGAGGGCCGTCCGGTGTCTGATGTCCACTGCCCTGAGTGCCGACCGCTGTCTGTGGCCCACTGCATACCAACCCCAAAAGGTTGGGGACTCCTGTGTTACACAATACATGTAACAAAGAAGCAGGGCTATGTTGATTCTTCTAATCTCCTGTCCCAAATCCCATGGACATCCCTATGTCCTCAGCCTCCCCCTGACTAGCAAATAAATATCAGGAAGTGTCTCTCTAGTGGGTAAAATGGTTGAATCTGGAGAAGCAAATCTTTGCAGGAAAAAAGCGAGTCCTTAGGGATAAGTGAAGTAGCTTTCGAAATCTAGAATGCACTAATAGCAATAGTAAAGATTAATAGACCCTCGTGAGAACATCAGGGGATTTTAAAGAGAGAGAAAGAAAGAAAGAAATATCTGTTAGTGCCCGAAAAAGGCTTGAACCACTCAGTTTTCAACAAGGAGATAAAACACAGGAAATCGGGGAGAGGGGAAAACATCGGAGTTTAATTTAATCATTGCTGCTTTCTTTGGGCTCAAAGGGGCCCAAAGAAGCCACGGGGCCATCAGGAAAAAAGATTTTACATGAAAGGAACACCAAAGAGAAGGAGAAGCAATACAGGTACCCCTCGACTTATGACCACAATTGAGTCCCAAATTTCCATTGCTGAGCGAGACAGTTTTTAAGTGAGTTTGCCCCATTTTATGACCTTTCTCACCACAGTTGTTAAGTTAGCAACACAGTTGTAAAGTGAATCCAACTTCCCCATGGACCTGGCTTGTCAGATGGTCACAAAATGGGGATTCGTAGGACCCCGGGGACACTGCAATCCGTCATAAGTATGAGCCAGTGGTCACGCTTCTGAATTCTGATCACATGACCATGAGGTTACTGCAGGGGTCATGTGAAAAAAAGATCATAAGTCACTTTTTTCAATGCTTTTTCAACTTTGAACAGTCACTAAACGAATGGCTGTAAGTCGGGGACTACCCATACAGTGAATGGGTGGTTCAAATAAATGTAGATCTATAGGCTGAGTTCTGCATAAGTTACTAACTAAAGCTGCATGGGAAAGTGACATTTAAATCTGCCCATCAAAAACAAACTTTAGGGCACTTCGTTGAAGTAGAACAGCAGTGTCCAACACAAGGCCCGCAGGTCACATCCAGCCCACAGCCTCTGGATCTGGCCCATGGGACTGTCCTGAGATTGAGTGGGGTGCTCCCCTGGGGTAGCAGGAGTACAGGGGGGGCAGCAGGGGGACGGGGGCAGCAGTGGTCCTCCATGAAATTGAGTTTGACACACCTGAAGTAGAACATTAAGGAGATATGAAAAGGTCAGTATAGGAAGTGCGGGACCGTGACAAATAAGCTCAGCAGAAGAGAATGTGAACGTAGGATCCTTTGCGGGTTGTATGGATTTTGTGCTGGAAAATTCACAAATGAATTTTAAAATCACCGAGGATAAAAATTTTGGCAAAATGTCGCAATCTCATACGATTAGCAAGCACAGTGATTTTCAACCTTGGCAACTCTGAGACATGTGAACTACGTCTCCCAGAATTCCCCAGCCAGCACACTTTAAAGGCTTTAAAGGTGACAATCAACACCTTGAAGTGGACACAGAAAGAGATCAGTAATCAGTGCACTTCTACTGTTTTGTGGGTAGTTTATGAGGCACAGCACGCGATAACTCCATATTGCTTTATTAAAGACTCGTTACCGAAAACAACTCGCACAAGCAACTCGTTCGAAAATCCCGGGCGGCTTTGGGGTGACCAATCCCGGCCGTGTCCGCTCATTGCCTCTCGCTCTGTGATTGGTCCGGCTGCGAGTGCCCTCGGCCAATCTCGACGGTCGGTGTTTGTTAACTCAGCCCGTCTGTACTGAATGCCGGGCCGTCGTTCACTCGAGCCAGCAGCAGTTAACACAAACGCCACGCGGCGCATTAACTATCGAACACAACATCTACAATGCTCTTTTCTGAACCAGTTGTAGCTTTCACTTACTTTTCAAAGGATGGCCCCATATCGAGTGCACTGCAGTAATCTAACCAAGAGATGACAAGAGCATGAGTGACTGGTCCCTGATTGCCTGGGATCATTCAAAAACAAAAGAAGTGATACTGAATGAGGATTATTCTCCCCTTTGAAGACTCAAACATTTAAAGATGGAAAACAAACCTAGAATCATCTGAATCATCTTCAGTTTTAACTGTGATTTCAAAAGAGACTAAGTGGAAGTAACCTTCCTTGGATAGAGTAGAACAGGGAGATATGCACACAAAGCGAGTGTGGTGTGCACTTGGGCTCCCTCTGCTGGCTCGGGAATGTCATTGTAGGTACCACTGAAACAAATTTACGGAAAGGGATTTTTAATATGTTGATTTTTTTTTAAGGGTGGGATAATGTAGAAGTGACGTCCTTGGATATTTGGCTAGACTATGAGATGAAAAAAAATGGGGAAACTACAAGGAAAGATTAAAATAATCTGCACTTTGAAATATGAAGCAGCTCTAAAAAGTTAGGGAATCTGCTTTTCGAGGTGACTGAATAATGAAGAGAGCTGTCATTTTGTTGGGAAAAGACTCTTAACCATTCACCTTCTGGTCGATTACACAATCCAGTCTGCATGAATCTTCGCAGAAAGGAAAGGCATTTCTAATCTTCTTGCCTGCTTGATTATATATCCACACTTCACAGAGAGCACATGTCAACACTGCATTTCACATCTCACCAGCTGAAGGATGGGCAACCTGTCCATAAAATCATAGCGTTGGAAGTGGCCACTTAGGAAAATAACTGGAGGAATTATGATTAAAGTATCTCCGATACGTAGTTGCCATGCCCATGTTGGAACACATCAAAATCCCAAAGGTGCTTTTTCGAAAGGCAACTGACTTTGTTTTGCTAGGATGTTTCCTATCATTTTAGCTTAATTTTAACATTTGGGGACATAGATGGCCTTACTTTCATGACAGGCAGCTGCATCTATTCAGCATTTATATTTTCTAAGACGACCTCTGTGAAGTCCACAGGTATTGTTGGAAATATATATCCTTGAAAGGTGGTGCCTCCTAGGGTCCCACCATTTCAGTTTTAAATAAAAGAATTTCGAAAGTAAAATAAAATAAAGAGAAATGCAACCTGGCGAGCGAGAGAGAAGTTAACCGGGCACATTAGATTCCCGAGATGATGTGTTGGGGGATCAAAGTCATATACTAACAAAGCAGCATCCCCTCTGCAGTGGGCATATTACCCATCTATCTCTATCTCAAGGTTGACTCAGCCTTCCAAGGTCGATAAAATGAGGAGCCGGATTGTTGGGGGAAATTTGCTGACTCTGTAAACCGCTTAGAGAGTACTGTGAAGCACTGTGAAGCAGTATATAAGTCTAAGTGCTAGTGCTATTGCTATTACTACCCCATTGGGACATTTCCCCCATTGTTTGAGTCCTAAAACCTTGACATCTTCCATCCTTCTGTATCTCTTTTGGAGTTCAATTACAGAAGGCCCACTTACTGTAGTCCAAGAGCGTCCAACTATGGTGACTTTAAGACTTGGACTTCAACTCCCAGAATTCCCTAGTTAACCAGTCATCCACAAACCTTAAAGTAGTCAAGGTTGGACACTCCTGCTCTAGTTACAACTTTTCATCTCATAGCCCGTCTTCCAAAAGCAGTCCACCCATTACGCAACCACACCATGGCAAAAAGAAATCAGTGTGGGTTTCCACTGACTAAGGCCTGCACCTTCCCACCTGCAGATAACAGTCCCTGTGTACTTACATAGCCACTTAATGCCATTTAGCTATTGATTTGTCATTTGGAAATTAAATAATAAATATGGATAGAAGCCAGGAGCGCATATAAAGAATTCCTTCAATCTCTCTCTCTCTTTCTCTCTTCCTCTCTCTGATGCTTGATTTATGTGTTTCTTTATTTACTGATAAGTCTAAGTGTTCCCTGTTGCATTTCACATATAATCTAGCAAATCCAAAGGATTTATTTCTGCTCCTCGTACAATTGATTAGAAAAGTCAATGTTTTACACAAAGGATTAAAAAGAGAAATATCTCTGAGCCTGATGAAATCTCCTTATGAAAAGCTATTATCTCCCACACTCTCAAGCGCAGAGGGAAAGGGCATGTTGTGTTTTGTCAAGCATAGGGAAATTCATGAATGCCTAATATGTTGCATGTTACCAGCACGGATGGCAATTATGGGAAAAGGCTCTTTAAATTTGCACAATGTAGTAATGGATTCTGGCACAGGGTCACTACAAATTGTGACTTTAGAATTGAAAACGCCTTTTTTAAATTGAATTGTTTCATCCCTTCCATCCTGAGTCTTATATAAACAGGATACATCAAATACAAGTTTTGATCTAATTACTGACAATGAAGCTTTTGAAAGCAGTTATTTCACTAATAGAATCGGAATCAGAATTCATTTTGCCAAGTGTACATGTTCTGTACCTACATACATACAATAAACAAACTATGATTACAATCACAGTTCATTATCATTTGTATATATAAGCATAATCATAATCATTCATTATCATTTGTATATATAAGGATATACATTCATAGTGATAAAGTACACTCATCTTGTGATGTACATATAGCTGCAATCGACAAACTGAGATCTTAATCATGAATACAATCACAGTCATAAGTACATTCATCATGTCATCATGTTATAAAGAATCAGAATTAGAATTTATTTTCGTCATGTGTGTCAGGACACACAAGGAATTTGTCTTAAGTGATCGTGCTCAGAGCCTACATACATACACAACAAGAATACAATCAAGATAGATTCATAGTCAATTTGAACATATAAGCATAATCACAATCATTTGTATATTGAATGATTGTATAAAGTACAATCATCATGTCACAAAACACCCTTCCCACAAAACATTAATAGAAAAACACCAGGATACTAATTCCTCTGAAGCAAAAGTACCTTCTCTGGACTGTGCAGTATGAAAGCAAATAATAAATAGTACATATATCGATCCGTTTAGATCACTTTTGTGGGGAATTCATTCAAAATTTTTGGAAGCATCTCAGTGTTTTTTGACCCAGTTGTAAATTTTGAAGAACAGAAGCAATTAGCAACAGCAATAGCACTTAGACTTCTATACCACTTCACAGTGCTTTATACTACTATCTAAGCGTTTTACACAGTCAGCCTATTGCTCCCAACAATCCTGGTCCTCATTTGACTAACCTCGGAAGGATGGAAGGCTGAGTCAACCTGGAGCCAGTGGGACTCGAACTGTTGAACTTACTGGCAGCCCACTGTTAACAGAAGTAGAATGCAGTACTGCACTCTAACCACTGCGCCACTACAGCTCTTAAGATCTTTGTCTAGACAAGTCTTTCTGGGGAACTTATAGAGCTTCTGTATGAGGAGAGGGTGACTGGTTGGTTGGTTGGTTGGTTGGTTGGTTGGTTGGTTGGTTGGTTGGTTGGTTGGTTGGTTGGTTGGTTGGTTGGTT
>JANHFO010003000.1:412450-424533 GCA_032468095.1 Pareas carinatus | reverse complement strand
AGCAGGTTTCAGGCGTGGGAAGCAGAGCTAGCTTTCCCACGACCTGTTGCCTCCAGAACCGGAAGTCGTCTCCCAAATGCAGAGTTTTGAAGCGAGTAAAATGTGATATGTGGCCATTTGCAGTGAAAGATAAGAGATAAATCCAAAATTTCAGATTACCTCGTTGTAAACACAAATTACACAACAACTCTCTTCCCACAGCATTGGAAACAAGGGTGGTAACAGAACAATTCTAAAATGGGCTTAAGAAGCATTGTTTTCTGGGAGATTCCAGACTTCCAGACTGAAAAATAAGGGGTTCTCATAGGAAAGTGCAAGGGGAAAGCGATTTTGCCTTCCTCTCCAACTCAAAGACCTAATAAGAATAGGTGTGAAAAGATAACGTCACTAAAACCTACAAGGAATCTTACATAAATTCCCATAATCATATTTCAGACAACTCGGAAAGGGGTAAGTGCCATGTTATGTTCCAGAGAAGGAATACTTGGGGAGGAAACAGAAAGACTATGTGTTTTAACTCCTTCCCTGGCCGGCATCACTGTTTCTTTTATTTCCAGATCTTCATGTGCTGAGTCAAAGATCTTGAAAGGGAGCATGTTGATAAATGCACTTGTATCTCCACATCTAAGATCATGCAAATGAGCCTAGGCTTTCCAGTTGAGTGTGAATAGATTTCCTCCAATCTTCATCTCCAGATGATGAAGATATGAGGTGGAATCAGAACAGATTTGCAGTCCTGTTCCTTTTTGTGAATGATTTGAATCATTGCTTTCTGCAGAGGACTTTGGCATTTTGACTGATTCTTCCCAAGTTACCATCCCACTCCCACCCTAACACTGTTTCCGTCCCCAACATGAAAGCAATTCAAAGCCAAAGATAATCATCCTTAATTCTACCAACCTTGAACCAAGGAAAAAAACACAGAAATAAGCCCCAAACCATCAGACCTCTCCAGATGACTAGAAGAATAATTAAAACAATGGTGCTTGCTCAGCATTCCATCTCCTGGGCTTCTGCAATCTTTGGAAATAATCTTTCTCCCCACACAGTATAAATATAAAAAAGAAATACTGTATAACAAATTGGCAGCCCCGCTAGCTGACTTTTCATGCACAATGTGTGCATTTAAGACGGAAAAGTTTAGTAAGGCCCAAGAGGAAGAATGATAAAACTCTCCTCCTTAATAGCTCCTGTAACTTGCAACAGTGACAGGAGCTTGGCAGTTTTTTCTCACTAGTTGTTATCATGGTCACATGTTGCTACGATGACTGGACAGAAGTTATTCTAAACTTTCTTTGGTTTAAGTTGCCCTGGAAGAGGCAAGCTATGGGATGAGGCAAGGATTCCCACTAATCGCTCCGCGGGACGCCGGGAATGCCCCAACCAACGCAGCGACGCGATCCCTCGGCCCTGGAGCTTCCGGCGGAGTGATTTCCATGTGCACGGAATCGCTCCGCCGAAATCTCTGGAGCGGGGGAGTCACCCCGCTGCTTGGACTGGAGCGTTCCTGGCACCCCGCGGGGGGGAATCGCTCCGCGGGACGCCGGGAATGCCCCGCGTCTTATGATCCGGAGCATCTTATAGGCCGAAAAATGCTGTATATATAATTCTACCATTAAGGAAGAGACAGCTTTGCTCCATTTTTAAAGCAATTACAGCAGAGTCTAAACCAAGTTCCCCAGGAGTTGATGGGAGTATCCAAAAGGTCAACGTTATAATCTGTTCACCACAATGTAAAGTCACAGCTGACAGTTCTTCAACTGATGCTGGCCTCCCGAGAACTTAGGATGTTGCAATTTTTTCAGCGTAGTATATGTGCAGATCAAAGTAGTGTGGCCTTCTGCAATTGACAGATAGCAATAATAATAGCACTTGGACTTACCATATTTTTCGCACCATAGGATGCACCGGACCATAAGACGCATGGCGCCCAGAGGCCTCTCATTTGGAACATGGGTGTGCAGAGATCGCTCTGTGGGGTGCTCTAAAGTCCAAAGCAAAGTCCGAAGATCAGCCTGCAAGCCGAACTGGAGGCTTCCTGGCACCCCGAGGAGCGATCTCTGTGCACCCACGGGGTGCCGGGAAGCCTCCAGTTCAGCTTTCAGGCCGATCTCCAGACTAATTGAAACACCCCGCGGAGCGATCTCCCACGCTTTTTGGGAGTATTCGTTCCATAAGACACATACATAAGATGCATACACTTCCCCTCCACTTTTCATAAGACGCATACACTTCCCCTCCACTTTTTTGGGGGGGGAAAGTGCGTCTTATGGTGCGAAAAATACGGTATATACCACTTAACAATGCCCTCTCTAAGCGGTTTACAGTGTCAGCATATTGCCCCCAACAATCTGAGTCTTCATTTGACTGACCTCGAAAGGATGGAAGGCTGAGTCAACCTTGAGTCAGTGAGAATCGAACTTGTGGCAGTCAACAGAATTAGCCTGCAATACTGGATTCTAACCACTGTTCCACATGGCTCAGATGTGGCACTGTGCCATACCAAAATGTTTTGATATGGCATCCAGTATGCTGATAATCCCTGAGACCATTGTGACCAATTCATGCTATAATCTTTCAGTTTCAATCTAGATACTTTGTAATCTTCACCAATTCTTTGTCTTCTATTCTACTATCTCCTGGTATTGCCACATAAATTATGCAAACTTGCTTCTTCTCAACCACTGTTATGTCTGGTGTGATATGAACCAAGAATTTATCAGTCTTTATCTGGAAATTCTACAATAGTTTAGCCTGCTTATTTTTTCAGCTATACCGTATGTTTCCACTAATTTTTCATTACTATTACATGATAACTTTTACAGATATTCCAGTGAATCATTTGGCAATTATGTAATGTTATTATTTATAATCAGCTTATGCGACCTTTTTGCACAAGCTGAGTATATGATCTATTGTTTCTGCTGCTGCTTTGTACAATCTGCACTTTGAATCAATAGGTGGTTTTTCAATTCTGTGCTGGTTTGCACTAGTTTGAATAGCTTGAACAGTCAAAATATTATGTGTAAATATTCTTAGCTAAAATAGTACTTATTATATATTTTTCATATAATAAATGTTGGGAGTCAATGAAAAATCTGAAAGTTCATGAAGAGGTTGTGAACTAAAGAGCTTAGGAATCCATGATCTAAACAAACTAACTCAGATGACAAAGTTAGCTCGTATATGAGCAACTGAGTTCAGAGTTAGTTTCCTGGTATGAAATGTTGCTAAAATTCTGATGTTTCTAAGGCTGAGAATATTGTTTAAAATCTTCAGATGTATTTATTCAGCTGTGTGGTTGGATCAAACTTATTGTACAATACTTGTTGCATACTTGTTGCGAGTTAGAAATAGTCAAGAGTATTATAATTCACTCCTTAGACCTGGCAGATTGACAGTCTTTCATTCTAAACTCTGCAAAGGAGACCTGGATAGTTATATTCAATAGATTTCCTGACTTCCTTATAAATTCTCCTCTTTTTCAGCAATGCCTTAGCTGAGATTCTATCCCTCCCTATTTCCTGTTCTTTCACTGTCTATGTGACTGCATTTCCTTCCTTAGTAACATTGTTGTTCATACACTTTGTTGTTTAATTGATTTCATTCAAATTATACATCTGTGGCCGAGGACAGACTGATGACAGTTTATAGTCTGTGTAGGATGACTATTCATAAAAAAGTGCTACTCAAATCAGTAGAATTTATTTTTGAATGTATACAATCATTTTAAACTGGAATATTGTAGCTTTGAATTTATTAATGAAGATTATTTTCTTGGCATGCTCAAAAAAAAAGTCAGAGCACATGCTAATTTTGATTGAATGCATATGTAATAACGTTTTATATTTGAACACATCAAATGATAACGTAGTGGCAATAAGACACAATAAGGCAATTCCTTTATACAATGTTCCCATTTATCTGCCATTTTAATTCCATCATGCAGAAAGTACACACAAATCATTCCAGAAATATTTTTAGTCAGAAAATGACTGGTTCCACTTGTCTTATATTTTATCTTCTAACAACTGAGAGACACATAGAACCAGAAGGTTTTAAAACTGCACAGAAGTAATATGGATAATTGCAAGTTAGAATGATCAATGACTTTAACTTGAAAAGTAGGCATACAAAAATAATTGGCCTTTAAAACTCATTAGTCGGTTTTGTTCCAATAATTGCATTTGCATATTTTGTAACTTCATGTCTTTTCAAGCAAAAGGAAAACACTATCACTTAATCAGCAAAGCTGAAGCCAAGAAGAGAACGTTATTGTGAATTTTGAATACAGCGTATGCAGAAAAAGGGAAAGCCAAAACTGGAAGGGCTTAGTACAGCATGGGAAGGAAAGTATGGAAATGATTGCAGAAACACACTTTTAGCCTTTCTTCAGATTGTTTGGAGTTAGTAGCCCCAGCAATCTAAACACCGCACAGTGTCAGCTAGAGGGGACATTCTTGATTTGCATTGTACCTAATGATTCATAAAAGTTTGATAACAGCCCTCTTAAGTATAGAAACATGGGCAGTCTTAGCAGTCTGTTTGTGCATGTATATGAAAGCTTTAGAGAACACGATCAAAGGTAGGAAGGGAATTTCTGGCATTCTTCTCAAAACATCATCATCTCTGATCTTAGTCCAACATATCTTCACAAGCTGGTTTCTCATGCACGGGGTGATTGGTGTGGAGCTCACATTATTACTTCTAAGATTATAGATTCTTCTAAGGCAAAATGGGCAACTTTTCTATCTAGGAGTCATATTTTGGCTGTTTTATTGTTTAGTTTTGCTTTTGCAGCTGGGATTTTTGAAGTGTTTATGGTAAATGCCTTAAGATTTGTAGAAGTTTAACTCAACTCCCTGCATATTGGTTGGGGAGGGAAAAGAGCAGAGAATTGCCCACTTGAAAAGGCAGCTTTTTGCTTCTGAATTTCACTAGTGTGATCTGTAGGCGTTCAATGAATTACAAAATTATGTGCTGGCCATGGAATGCTTGGTTCCTCATTGCAATTCTAAAGCAAGGAGCAAGTCTGTGACTTCTGGAGAAAGGCTCAAATAGAGATGGAATATTTTATACATACTCAAATGATTTACATGTTTACAAGTATGTTTGATTGACATGCTGACTTTCCGTTTATAAAAACCAGTTGAAGCAGATTACAATGTCAAAAATACAAAGTAGAGTTTAAAAAATATACCAGGAAGATGAAATTATAAATAGATGTGCGTTTATTTATCAGAATTACCTATATCCTACTTTTCAGAGTAACAAAGCACTCAAACATTATAAACAATTGTAAATGGAAATACAATAAATATTATATAAACAAATGAATCCTCATAATTACTGAAAAAAAATATTTAATTCCCCTGTTACTGAATATAATCCAAAATGTTGCAATGTTAAATCATTGAGACCATCAGATGTCCCATAAATAAATTAACCCTAAATTTAGCATAAAAGTGCTTTGGGTTAAACTCTTAAACACAATGAACTTTGTCTGAAAATTTGCTAAAGAGGAATAAAAATAGCACAGTGACTTCTATATTGGGCAAAATATCTTGTCCTTTTTGCTAATAGCAGTTCTTGCCATGCCTAATCACTTTGACAAAAGATAATAGGTGAATGAAGAAATTGTCATCTTGGTGGTAAATATTATTTCCATTATCTCAACCAGTTTGGTTTTAGTTCTAGTTGTTTGGTGTATCTTGCGACTTATTTTTTTATAGGTACCACATCAGTGTTTTTTACCAGTTCCCTATTAGTGCAGTGACTGAGCTTGGAAAAAAATCCACCAGTCTGTTTTATAGAAATCAAATGACCTTAAAAGAAGCATTTTTTCATATATAATCCTAATGAAACAGGAAATATAATTCATTCTGATATAAAATTCCAGAGCTTTTAAGGATTCTAACAAAGTATATGCTTTAGTCATTTGAGTTCATTTATTAGTAACGCACCTGCTAATGCAAGCAGCAGTTCAAAAGAAACTTGCCTTGTTAGCAGCCACTAAGTTAAAAGCATCACATAAAAAGTTTATCGGTGTAGAATGTATAAGCGGACTACAGGGGGGAAAGTCCTTGGAGACTGCAAAAAAAGATTAAATGAAATAAATAAAAACAGATGCTATTTGAAATAAATAAATGAGCTGGATCCAAATTAGTCATATCTAGAGCTGATCTAGTGAAAACAATGGAACTTAAGCTTGTCGTGACTAATACATATCCAGTGTAGCTCACTGGATCCCTTCTGACTCCGTCTGGATAAAACTGCTTGAGTTGGATACAATAAATGATTGGTTCCAGATTTTTCATATTTACACTAGTTACATCAAAGTTAATGGGGATTATTTTATATGTGACTAATATATTCTCCTTGATTTCAGTAGATTGGTCTAAACATGACTATAGCTGGGATCATTCTTCAGTTAGTTGAACTAAGTTTCTATTGAAATAAATAGGAAATAACAATTTTGTTCCACTAATTTTCATAGAACCCCAAATCAAGTAACTCAGTTTGGAATCCATTTACTTATTTGTGAAATTTATTTGACCATCTAAAACTAGCCAGGTTCTGGAAAGTTACAGAGACTACATGTTAAAAGCAGGGTGCAAATAAAGATAAAATTATAATAATAAGTATAAAGTTACATTAAGCTTAGAAATTGTAGAATTATAAAAATTGGTGGTGCTAATATAATTAATTACTAGTTAATTATAATAATTTATATGAGGAAACAAAAAAAAGCCATTGTCAGATAGTTTTCTGAAAAGAAAATGGTCACATCACGCAACAACAAAGCCTATTTCTCAACTACAACAGGCGGATGCCTGAGCAATCTTCTGATTGAGTAATTGAATCATTCATTCATTCATTGCCAAATAGAGATACTGACTGACTTCTAATACATAAACCAGATCTATTTAGTTTTCCTTGATAAAGTTAACATCCAAAGCACATGTTCTGGAAAAGAAAAACATAATTGAGCAAGAAATTAAAGGGCATTTTTATTGGTTTTCCTGCTAAGGTGATGAGCTCAGGAGATAAAAACCAGAAATTATTGAGGTGCCAGGCTGCATTCTACTATTTCTGCTTCACCAAATTAGGAGTTTCAGATCCTGAGCTAGGTATGCTTACATAAAATGGTCAACTGTTTCCCCTGCATAGGAAAGTTGATATGGGATTTCTTCTTGTCTTTAATACTTGTTTGTATAAGATGCTTTTTTTCTGATTTGTTGCTTGATCCTCCATCCTCAGTTCTGCCTCCTGGTTTGTCTCTTGACTCTTCAGTCTTTGTTCCTGATTTGTGAATCACATTTTTGTCTCCAATGAGAGTAGGGCTAGAGCTGTGATTGTGCCTCCATGGCCAAGCATATGCATTTCATGTAGAGCAGGGGTGTCAAACTCAATTTCATTGAGGGCCACTGCTTTTGTTGCTGTGGCCGCCGGGGGCTAGAACCCCCTTACAGCTGCTGCTGGCCACCCCCCACAACCTCTTGTGGCTGCCGACTCTCCCACAGCCTTCCCATGACTGCTCGTAGCCTCTGCCAACTCCCCCACAGCCCTCTCATACCACCCCTGACCTCCAACAGTCACTGCAGCCCCCATGTGACCTTCCTGGGCCTCCCACTGGCCTCCTCAGCCCACACAGGGCCTCCAGGTAGCCCTCACATGGTCTCTCATCAGCCTCCTCGACCCACACCCAACCTACCAGCAGCCTCGCCGCAGTCACCGCAGTCGCCACAGGCCTCCTCATCTAAGGTGGATTGAAGCCAAGGTGGTAAGGGTAGGTTCCTTGCTGTCTCCGGGGCAGCCCTATGGACCGGATTGACACAGGCCATGGACCGGATGTGACCCATGGGTCTTGTGTTTGACATATATGATATAAAGGATTCTCGGCTCAGTCTGTGTTAACTCCTGGTATGAATATCTATGGAGATTCTTAGTCATCCAGGTCATGATTGTCCCAAAGCTGCTTCCAGTTCTTTCATACAGGAAAGGTCAAGTATTGTTATTAGCTGTCCATCAATTTCTCTTCTCTGTGAAGAGAAGATTTTTAAAAATTGCAATCTAGGATGTGAAACTGAATGAAGATGCCTAATGTCCAGCAACTCATCCCTCTGAGTTCTGTGATACAATCAATGTATTTTGTCTACCAGGATTCTGTCTCCCCTTTCTCAGGAGTGTGATCTGCAGATTATCAATGCTAAATGTCTTTCACTGAAGTTCAACTTCTAAGTCAGAACAGGAATTATGTTGATTTATCACCCGTAATGCTGCTTCATGCTTTTCCTGCTACAGTGATGAAGATGGTACCTGAAATGTTCATGTTGTTTGCTGATTACAGTGTGATTGGTAGTGATTGCTTCTGTTCATGGGAATAGGCACCTAGTGGAAAGGCCTTGCTGACTGTGGAATTGGAATTAGAAGTGGATGGCACCAATCTCCTGCTGTTATACCCAACAGCAGACCATCTTTATATAATCAGATGATGATCTGCAACAGAGAACGTGCTCAGAAGAAAGAAAAAAGAACCCAGGCTGTTTGGTTTCAAGGGACTATAATTTTGCTGGCTTCAATCTGTTTTTGGAAAAAGTTCTGACAAATTGCTGTTTAAAACATTCTGCCCATGCAGGTCCAGTAGCACTTACAGAAAATGGATGTAGTCTCTTTCCAAAATAAATGGTTTCTTTGAACATGCCAACATGCTATTGCAATGCAAAAGATGACCATTTTGTTTTTCTTACCATATACAACAATAAAAAATAGACGAAGACATACATATATATATATATATATATTTAAAAAATAGATTCCTGACTTCAAATAACTGAAATGTATGCTATATATTGCATACGTTCATCATTTGAAGTCAAAAGCCTGTTTTTTTTAAAAAAAAGTATATTTGTGTGTCTTCATCTATATATTGCATCTTTAGCAACAGGAAGAGTGTCTCTTTCACAGTGACTTACAGACTTACTCAGAAGAGAATCTATCTTGCGCTAGCTGCAGCAATTTATTTGGCGAGCTGAGGAGTAGGCTAGTCTGCTTTTAGTATTATATATTTGACTGTATTTATGTATGTGGAGAAGTATATAAATTCCCAGGGCAGAGTATTGAATAAGAAATCAGGTCTTAAGTAAAGCATGTAAAGCTAGACATTAAATTCATACTTCAGATAAATAAATCATTCCATGTTGGAATGCCGTGCAGACACAGAAAAAGAGAACCAGATGCATGCCAGCTGTTCCACAGTGGTGCCATAGTCAGGAAGGGCATCCAGTTTTAATTCAACTAAAGAGCAGTGTTTGAGCAACATTTGGTGATCATTGAGATGCTGCAAAAAATCTGGTGGATTGCTTAAAATAGCCAGTGGTTCCAGTTAATTGTCTTTTGAAATGTATCTGTTATGGAATGATGTCATCTTGCATGCTGGAGGTTTAAAATACCATTTTCATCTCCCTCAAAGCATGAATCCCTTTTCCAGTTTACTTTGTCCTCAAGAGTTTAATCCTGTCAAGAGGTTTACTCCACTTACTTTTATACTCTCAATTTCGGGAATCAGTTTTAAACATCTTCACAATTTTTAGAAGTCCTTTTCTCCAAAAGGCTGTCAGGCAACTGTCCAATTGTACAGTGTGATTTTGTCCTCAGGAGGAAAAATATGGCCACTGTGTCTTCAAACAGGTCATTTTCTCTTACTAAATAAAACCCTGCAATGTGTTACATTCCCAGTAACTTAGGCTGTAACATTAGCAGATGTTCCTGCAAGTGTTCAGCCTCTGCCTTGATTACTATATTTGGGGCGAAGATGCCAGCCGACAGACAATCAGATTTGCTTCTACAGGTGATCTGTCTGTCACCACCAAGAGCAACCTAATACTTTCAGGGAATAGCATTCACCACCATCACCCTGTTTAGGAGAAAAAGAGAGATTCAGTGAATGGGACCAGGAAGGTCATGCCGAGCAACACTCCTGAAGCTGGGGAAGAGCATTTTTAGCACTTTTCCTTTGCGTAATTAGAGTGGCCCATGCCAGATTCTAGAAACCACAGATAAGGGAGAAGGCACCTGTTTGCCAGGTTACATTCCTGCAGGTGACAGAGCTCAAGCAGTCAGAAACAGCAGGAATCCAAACCATCAGCAGAATAGGCAGCATCTCCCAGAAGGTTTCACATCCCTTGAGCTGCTAAGTCTTTCTTCTTCCTTTTTCATTTTAGTTATTATTATAGGCAGTCCCCAAAAGTTAAGAACCCAATTCCGTCTTTAACTTCAATTTATATGTTAGTCAGAACTTATACATACTTATGAACAGGCTGCCTATTATGAACAGGCTGCCTATAATATTGGTGACAAACCACTGGAGCTGAGCAATGTTGACATGAACTGCTGAAACCAAGCTGTTTCTCAAAAACATGCAGCTTCACCAGCTCATACAAATATTGTGCAGCTTCAGTGGTTTGTTGGCTCCAGGAAGGACCATTCTGTCTGCCATTTTTAAGGAACAGGCACCCTGTTGGTAACCAGGGGTTTGTTCTTAAGTTCTTAACCCAGGAACTGCCAGCTAGTGCTGAATTCTGCGAATTGAAGTCCACATCTCTTAAAGTTACCAAGGATGAGAGATGCTGCTCTAAGTGCATCAGAGATTGTTTCATAAACATGTTGCAATAGTCTCAACAGGGTGTAGCCAAGATAACTTTTGCCAGATCAGAGTGACTCAGAAGAAGTCACTGCTGGCTTAAGGAATACTATTGTTCCAATTCCTTCCTTAATACTACAGCAAAATAAGGAAGAACAAAGAGACACTAAAGTGCTCTCGTGTGCTAACTCTGATCTTCCTGGGATATTCAGCTTCCAGAAGAGGCTGAAGCCCGATCTAATTTCTCAAATGCTTTTGGTCGCAGGATTTATTTACTGTCTGTTAAAAACAACACCCTTATTGTTGCTTCCTTCAAGAAAAGGAGATAAAATTCCTGGGGGAAGCCCTCACACTTCTTGAGATAAGGCGCTCATGAGAGTTATTGGGTTTGAGGCCATTGAATGTTATCCAGTGGGCTTCAGTAGGCAAGAACCAGACCACCATAGCTACAACAGCATTTATTGATTCAAAAATGGAACTGAGGAACTAAAGGCAAATACCTGTGATTTATACTCTAGGCCCACAGGGCCTTAACCAATCATAGGGCTAGAAAAAGAGCCCGCCCGAATATAAATGATCTAAATTTCCCTCCAAAACAGTTCATCTAAAGGTTACTTTCACTTTAGCACAGTTAACACAACTCTATACATTCAGTACATAACAAACGCTATGCTGTGTTGGTACAGGCCCGTTCTCTTGTCTGGCAAGGGTAGGTAGAGCATCCAGCAGGTTAGAGATGGCATAAGCTGGAGGAGGTTTGCATTGAAGAACCACACGGGCAGCTGTGCTCCAATCTTCCCTTACTGGCATTTGCCTCAAGAGTTTCTGCAGACCAAGGGAGGATTTCTTTCAAAGCAACTAACATTTCCAGAAGAGGAATTTTGTCAGGATCCCTATAAGAGAGGAAAAGACTAAATTTTTCCTCCACTGAGGTGGCTGTAAGCATTTGTCAGATCACTCCCAGCTAAAGGATGTCCTATTTTGGCCCGGAGAGTATGAGTGCCTGCCTGCAAACTTTGCTGGTGATTTCAAAATATGTGAAATGGTTGGCTGTTTAGGTAACATCAGCTCTCCCTGAGAACATCTGCCCATCCCAGGAGTAAGCACGCCTGCAGGTCCCTTCCCTTAAACACTGACATCTTGCAGATCTTTCAGGAGCGTACTTTTTCTGTCGCAACGCCTACCCTATGGAAAATCTTTCCCCTGAAAATCTGACAGGCCCCCATCTCGTTAACCTTCCAGAAGGTACTTAAGAGCTGCCCCCCCCCCCAAGAATTGGGATAGGGTGAAATTGGCAAGGTGAGGGAGTGTGTTGCAGGCTGCATCAGAGAAGTGATTGTGGAACTAGATTTTATGTTCTTGCTTTCTGGGGTGTGTGTGTGTGTGTGTGTGTGTGTGTGTGTGTGTGTGTGTGTGTGAGTGTGTGATTTTTTTTTTGTGA